>SNQJ01S0024183.1:22858-44092 GCA_010110895.2 Picea sitchensis | reverse complement strand
TCAGTGTCAAGTATCCATTTCAACAGATTGAAGTGGTGGAGTCCTAGCTAGAGGGACTTAGTTTCTTAGTTCCGATATGTGTTGTTACAAAAGTTTGCCACCTATGTACTTCTGTTGATTATTTCAATAGAAATACTCTTTTCTTGTCCAATTGATATCTTGAAAATATTTCAATTATTATTCCATGGATGTATTTGTCATGTATGTTAATGGTTTATGCTAATATATATGCTAACATTGTGCATTATCACTATATGCTTGCGTACATTGGTTGTTGAGGACAAGTTGCATATATAGATCTTTGAGTTGCGTGCTCAACGATGGTCTTCATCGAACGTCTGAATGCGGTAGGATATTGGCCTTGTCTTGTTAGCATTTCATTTATGTGGCATATTTGGTATTAGATTTGATTTATGCATCTCATTCCATCTGTTGTGGTTTACCCCATGCCATAGAGACAATTTCCTCGTAACACTGGTTTGGATTCCAAGGAAGTGCAACATTTAAATTTTAAAACCTTTGTAATTAAAGATCCATGGAGATTTAAAGACTAAAACCATTCTATGTACTCCAAAAAGTTAAAATTGTCTTTAATGACTATAGAATTGTACATATTTTGAGCATCGACTCATATATGAAATTGTAAATGAGAATTTATTGTAATAAGATTAGTGATAGGATGTCTTTATTGAGATGTGAAAGCACTATATTAGCCTCGAGAGAAGGCTCGAGAAGCCAATTCATGTATAAATCAATGTAATCTATGTTGAAAGAGGTTTTTATTGTTGTTGGAATGAATAAAAATACTCTCAAATTTCCTAAGAGAGACTGAAAAATTAATTTATGTTCTTTTTGGAATTGAATGGATATTTTGTTATTACGCTTCTACATCTGTGTGTGTGGATATTGTTTGTTTACTGAATAATTTTATGATTATGTATAAGTTCCAATTGTTTCTCTCCCGGTAGTCTCAGTGAAAGGAGTGCACGGTGATAATGCAAGGTGTGCGGAGGCCACCCTTTTATAGGTTTAGAAGCTCAGGAGAGATAGTGTGATTATGCACAGAGAAAGCGCAAGGAGTGCGTAGGTGAATTTTAAAAGTCCCAAGCTCAGGAGAGTTAGTGCAAGGATCACATCGACCCATAAAGTTCTAAGGGTCTAATATCAGGAGGGTTAGTGCAAGAAGTGTGTCATTCCATAAAGTTCTAAGGGTCTAAGGTTAGGAGGGAAGTGAAAATGTGCATAGGAGTTCTCTTATTAGAAGTGGTGAAGCTCAGGAGAAATTGTGAGTGTAAGGTTCTAGGGAGGAAATCAAGCAGTGGAGAATTCTTTTGTTTAAGGAACGAATGGACGAGATATATCTGTGTGTAGTCGAATTCTGACACAACCATTCGATTTGATTGGAGAAGCGTAGTCATTAAACTCTAATTCCTTTGGACTTCACCACTTCAGCAGTTTGAAACAATTAGTTGTTTTCAAGAGATGCAGAGCCCTGAAGCTCTGAAGCCCAGACTTAATCTCAGTCATATATCAATGGGTAAGTGAGATCCATAGATCTCCAAGTTATTCGAGATTCGACACTCCAGGTGATTTTGAGCAAAGAAAACCCCTGAAGCCCGGATCCCCATGTTATAACCCTAATTTGCACCATATATGCTTACCTGGCATCAGGCCATCTCATATTCCTTCTTTTCCACTATAGTACTGAACAACTCTTCTTAAAAACACCCTTTTTAAAGGCACACATGCCCTACTCTACTACATCCCATGTGTACACTCTAGCTGACCCACTATAGCCTGCGTGTACACACTAGCTGATCCACTACAACTCGCGTGTACCTACAAAAGAACGAAAAATGGAAAGTTGTCGACGGAACACACAGTTTTGGGTAAGTTAACTAAATCTTTCGACCATGCATGGCCAATCAATCGACCAAATACCTAGCTCTTTATAGCCTATAAAAAAGGGGTAGGGGTCCCATTTGAAAGGAGGAAAATCATAGTAAAGAAACTCTACCCAAATTAGCATTCCCCTTGCCTCAACCTTTTGCAACTATTGTGTGAAGAGAAGCATATACAAAACAAGTTGGAGCACAGTTGACGAGGATCCCAGGACCAGATTTGAGGAGCAGTGGCCGATCTCACTATTGTAAGGTATTCTCGTGAGATTAATAAAAGAAGTACTTTTCCCGTCCTACCATATGAGGTTTTCATTATTTAAATATTGATTACATGTTGATTAAATATCTAACCCATTAGTTCATAGATCAAATGCATGTGGATTTGTTCATTTGTCTTTTGTGAATGCAGGTCAGCATTGGGAGGAGAGTTACAGTCGAAGAGAGACCAAGCATGAAAAGGGATCGACATTGAACACGGAAAATAAGGTACGACAACTTGATCTCTTTAACCTTGTATTTGCATATGAATAATGGGGTTTAGGCATGGGATGATGGTAGAAAGTAGGAATCTTTAGGTCATTTCTGCATGCATGATAAAACCCTTAGTGCTAGTATGTAGGAGGGATTTCCCACCCACAACAGAATTGGCAACCATACTGGGGAGACTCTTGGGTTTTCTAGGGATACGTTTTTGGTAGTTTTAAATTGGTTTCATCAACTTTTTTCTGATTTTTTGCAAGAGTCTGACCTAGTAGGGATTATGGTATTCCATACTAGTATTCGCTGCTTTCTTTGCTTGGCTGATTTTTATTTTACGGAAGTCACAGAGGTACACGCGGCCTGTATAAGGCATGCATGCCTGTACACGCACCCTACCTTCACACGGCCCGTGTGCACACGCTAGCTGATGAAGTGTCAGTCATGTGTCTGAGTTAAAAAAAATAAAAATTAGAGAGGCAGTCATCCTCTCCCTTGTTAGAAGTGATCCTTCTTAGGGGTTTTCTGGATCTCATTCTGGTCTTTGTTTTTTCAGTTTGTAGCTTAGGTACCACCTCATATTGGTTTTGTTCTATGAAAGTTTCCTTCAATTGTTTTTATTTTCTGTCAAAGTAAGTTTCTGAGTCTTCAAGGGACTCTGGTTCTCAATACCAGTAGTCTTTGCCAGTGTTTGATAGATTTTTTTTTTTCATTTTTGAAGAATTGCAGAGGAACACGCGGCCTGTATAAGGACTACATGCATGTACACGTGCTCTGACCTTACACCTCTCACGTGCACACACTGGCTGTTGAACTGTCAACAACGTACCTATTGAGAAAATTTGTGTTTAAGGAGAGGCAATCATCCTCTTCCTTATCAAGAGTTATACCTCTCAGGGATTGCCTTGATTTAATCTTGTTCTTTTTCATAGCAGTCGACAACTTAGGTCTGATTACAGCAATAACTTTCTTTTTCATTAAAAAGTTTTCCTCAAAATTTTTCTTTCATAGGGTTTTTAGACAAGTGTGAGAGTATGCTTTAATCATTTTGTGTGTTATTGTCAGTAACTCTTTGTGATCCGCTCTTAGGCTAGAAGTTTTCTTGGTCTTTACTTGTCGTCATTTTTTCTTTCTTCTTTGCTAGCATTAAATAAAAAAAAACTCTTTTATTTCTTGGTTTAGTTAAGTAGTTGTTGGTTTGCATTAATAACCATGAAATTTTTTTCTTTCATAAGTTATTGGATGTTTACTTAGGACAATAAGTAGCTCGTAGTCGAGCAAAATCCTGTTTTGAGTTTGTTGTTCAAAGATCTTAGAAAAAATTTAGTTTGAAAAGTTGATTAAAAAATAAATAAAAATTCAAGAAGTTATTTTGTTTCCATCTTTATATGTATCTTTTCTTTCATATCTTAAAACATCACTAGTTTCACTTTAATAACCTTTTACTTAATACAAACCATAAAAAATTAATGATTAATTAAAATCAACTAGACTTTATGTTTGTAGGGTCCATCAACTAGTCTAGGCTAGAGCTTTGATTTAGGTTGGAGAGGAAACTCTTCAAGGCTGCAAAACATACATAAGAGTCTGTGCTAGGGAGTGTTAAAAGTCCAATATCATGAAATTTATCCAAGACCCCCCTCTAACACAGGGGATAAACATGAGGTCACATGCAGAAAGGTAGCGGATATAACCCCTCCAAAGTCAGACCAAGCATAGTGGGGAACACATATAGAGGGATTGTTTTGGGATTCTGTCGATTGCATTTGCCACGAAGCTTCATGGGTCTCGAATCCATTCGAGGTCCTCAGTTGTCTTCCGAACCACTTGCTTTCGATACCCTTGACAAGTTTTGGGCTTGATACCCTTCTGATTGCGGTCCACCCAACTGTCGACTGTACCCGCCTGGTGATTATTCACACATTGGCAACCTAGTTGCCATTATTTTATGGACTTACACAGGTGACTATGGGGGTAGACCACGGTACCTAGGATAGACATCGGGCCACACTTTGCAGAGTATACCTGGAGGGTGCTTCCGTATTCGAGTTGCACTTGCATCGGTAAGTTTCTCTAGTGTTGGTTGTTGTAATTGTTCTTCCAACTAGTTTAGTCATTGCTTGTTTTATCTCGTAGGGACTTTTTCTAGTGTGTGTTATTTTTGACCGAATAGAAATACCTAGTGTGTCTTTGATATTCTTACATAGTGGAGGATCATGAGCTCCTCTGGTCACGAAGGCTTCTTGGCCTACCACTAGTTACACTGGAGCCACCCCCGCCATTGCTAAGGTGAAAGCTAGACCAACAAGGGTCTTTTCAGGCGACCCGGTCACAGGAAACTGTGCCCAACCAACATCCAAAGGAACCAACCATTTCAAACCTTGGAGCGGAAGCTCTTGGTCCATCCAAAAATCCAACCACTGATCTTTTGGTGCCCATCGTCATACATATTTATCCTTACGAGCGCTAGACAGTGTCACACGCAACAATGGAAACAAATGCTACCACTTCTTCCAGGAATTCTCCTATTCCCACTACGGCTGTCAGCACAGGAGGTGTTCCACCTCCTAACCCACCGTCACCAATTCGAGCCACCATGGTCTCGACTGCATCTACCTCGAGCAGTGGTCTGATCCCATCTTTGGCAGTGGCCATTGATCCTTTCACATAGAGTGTGGCAGGCCCTCCGTTCTCATACGAGATGCCTAGCTCAGGTACAAGCCCTGTACTTTCCTACTCCACTTTACAAACTTTAGGTCTGGGCAAAGGGAGCTCTAACGCTCCTTTGCAAGGACCCATGGGGGGCACTTCATCTCCCTTTAACACTTTCCCTTACGGAGGAGGTCATATACCTCCTTCATCCCCTTCGCTCGACAATGCTCACCAACACTCCGTCGGGCCGAATGCAAACCATAGTTCATTTGGAGTAGGGAGTCAAGGAGAACCTTCTCATAATATGTCGATAGGTTCAACACCATTTTATTTGTTCAGTGCGTTTGGTAAAAATTCTTTCTCGTTAGCTACTTTCCCGACTGGGGGCAACCCTGATTACGGACAACCTAATCCTATGTAGGGTACTATTCCTGCACAGGGGGAAAACCCAGGAACTTCTTCCGCACCAGGACCTTGGAATTCTTGGCAGGGATCAGTTCCCTCATCAGGAATGTCGATCAGAGGAAACTCTTTTCACAACCAATGGAACCCCATGTAAGGTGCAGTACCTATGCCCATGGGATTGGCATGGGGAAACCCTTCCCAAAGTCCTCTGAATGTAATACATGCCCAACCATCTATGTCCTATTTTGGGAATCAGCCGATGATGTCTCCTCAAACATAGAATCCATACGCTGGTCATAGTCATGGATTTTACCAAAACCCGGGCCAACAACCCAAATTTTCCTGGCAACCTAGTGCCATTCAAACTCCAAGCCCCTTTTTCCATGGTTATCACCAACAACCCAAACTACCTTTCCTGGCAACCTTGCATTTTCCAGACTTAACAAGGTTTTTGAATGACCTTATCTGTCACGATCTGCATTGGCCCCCTATGCTGACGAAGTTGCCTTCAGACATACCAAAGTTCAAAGCCAATCCTAGCGAAGATCCAGGGGATCATGTGGCTACTTTTCACCTTTGGTGCTCGTCTAATTCGTTGAAATACAACTTCGTACAATTGTGATTGTTTCAACATACTCTCATTGGGAGTGCTACGAAATGGTACATTGAGCTCGACCGCTCAAGATACTCTTCCTTCGGTGAATTGGCAATGGATTTCCTAAACCATTTCCAATTACCTGTGAGATACAACACTGGCACAGAATTGCTGGCCAATTTCGAACAGACAAAAGAAGACCATATCTCTGATCAAATCCGAGAATGGAGATGCCAGAAGAGTTTGATTAAGGTGCCAGTCCCACCTTCATTCCTGCTTGAGTGTTTCCTTCAGTATTTGGTCCCACATTTATCCAAAGACATCGTAGCATCGTGAGTGTTTTTCGAAGAATATGCAATCATGCGAGCTCAACAGCTTGAGCTAATTTATTCTCAGTCTAGTCTACTATATGAAATCTTTCTAGATGTACCATGATCAATACTTGATAAATCCAGACAGATATCTGGACCACATGCCGATGGTATTGTTGGTTCAGCATAAACAAAGCTCGTTGAACAACTAACGAAACAATTGAAAGAATTGTCTATACAACATACAGCGGCCAACCAGACTATTATTCCGGCTGCTCCTCCTACCCAAACGTCGGATGTACACAGTGTGAAATTGACAAATCCAAAGGCCACCCAACAACCTAATGGAAAGATGAAACAACGTAAGAAGGGTAAGGGTGATAAGAAATCCACTAATAATGCTGGTAGGGGAAACACCGAAAAAAGGAAGTCGATGTATCCGTGTAATCTGTGCGTGGAAGACCACCCAACTCACCAGTGCCCTCGACTTGCAGAGGCCCAAAAGTTATTGTCACAGCAACAGCCTGTTGTGTTAACAAACCCATTTCAACATGGCCAAAATATAACTCAAGCCTCTACAAGGATGGAAGGGGGAATTCAAGGACCCCCTCTGTCTTCAAACAATCCTGCATCCACGAATGTGTATATGATGAAAGTTGATGCCTATATATCGACTAGAGCACATGATTACAGCAATCCAAGCACCTCTGAGAAACGTAAAGAAGCTGAAACCCCATATCTTCCTCTCCATATCGAGAAGACATTGGGCGAAACCATGACACGCATCCCAAAAGGTGCGTTTAAGAAAGCTTCTCACAACCCAAGAGCAAGGGCCACCCAGAACTACTCTGTGGTGGAGGATTTGTCTCAAACCCCTTGTGCGATGTCTGCTTTGGAATTCCTCGAAAGCTGCCCTTCCCAGAGAAAGGCTTTGTTAGCCTCTTTAGGATCCACCGAGATTTTTAATCTGGGTATGATCATGATTGATACAACTAACTTAAAACCTCGTCTCCCTTACCACGTATCATTCCAGATAGTAGTGGCTTACACCACAAAAAATTTTACTCGGAACATTTTCCGCATGGTGGTTTATGAGGGCACCTCAACATCTGTAATTTCTTTGGCATGTTGGATGGCCATTGTCCAGCCAACTTTGTCTCTGTCACTTACTCTTCTTACCTCTTTCGATGGTCATTCATTCCGACCACATGGTATTATCCCCTCTTTTCCCGTGTAGTTAGGAGGGAAAACCATGTGTGTCGAGGTTTAAGTGGTAGACGCATATCTCGACTACAATATCTTGTTAGGGAGGAGTTGGACCTATGTTATGCAAGCAGTAGTCACTACATTTTTCTGGGTCTTGTTGTTTCCACACGAGGGCTGGATCGTGACCATTGATCAATTGTCTTTTTCCCGTCCTGACCCTTCATTGGGGGCATTCGCGGTCCTAATGATTGATAACCCTCAACCGGGCATCGTCAACATAGGGGTTGGTTTATTCCCACCTTTGATGGGTACTTTCGATTACCCACCTCCTCAAGGCGATGTTAAGTTCATATCTAACCACCATAAGGTTGAGATTTTCCAAGTTTCGTCATTTTGCATGGCTTACTTCAATGATCCATGGATTCTTCCTTCCCCATTGGCCACGATGGAAGGGACAGGGCACCATGGTATGTCCATTCCCTTGTCCGCAATAGAAGTGGTGTACTCTTTAGTCCAACAAGCTTCTGCCGACCTTGATCCGACTCCCACACAAGATTTAGATCCGATTCTAGAGCCTATTTGGGCTCAAGGTTCCCTCGCTGATATAGATTCTTTAGACTTAGTCTTTCCCTCAGATGAAGAAATCATTGAAGCAATGACTAGTTTGGACAAACCCTAGGACGATCTCCATCACAGATCTTACTTCCCCCCAGAGTTAAGCAAAATTGAAGTAGGGAAATTCACTTTGACTATGACTGGAGATAGGTTTTTTTCTATCAATCCTTTGGCTACGCATGTTGTTTATGCCGAGGGTAATATGGAAACCATTACCCAAAATATACCTATTAACATCTCTAGAACCCCTGACATCATGGAGAATGTTTTCATTGGAGCTGACAGCTCCCCCGAAGAGATTCGAATCTACACAGATTTATTTAAGGAATTCCACGACATTTTTTCTTGGTCTTACGAGGAAATGCCAGGAATCAATCCAAAAGTTGTTGAACATGAAATAACGAATTATCCTGGTGCTAAGCCGGTTTGGCAGAAGCTTGGTCTAGTTAATCCTAAGAAAACAACAGTTATTAAGGTTGAAGTAGAGAAACTTCTCAAGGAAGGTTTTATCTACCCCATCCATTTGACCCAATGGGTGTCAAACCCCGTGTCGGTTGACAAAAAATAGGGTACGATTCGCGTATGTACGGACTTCCTTGATTTGAACAAAGCATGTCCAAAAGATAATTTCCCCACACCATTTACTGACCAAATAGTCGATGAATGCATAGGTTGCAGGGCCTTTTCTTTCATGGATGGATTTTAGGGATATAATCAGATACAAATCAAACCCGAAGACCAACACAAAACAACATTCATTTGTCCATGGGGTACATTTGTGTATCGTAAGTTGCCTTTTGGTTTGAAAAATGTTGGAGCTACCTTTCAGCGGGCCATGTATTTTGCTTTCCATGATCTCAAACATATCGTCGAGGCCTACCTATATGATTTAGCATCATGATCTCGTAAGAGAACTGATCATCCTACACACCTCCGACTTATCTTTGAGCGTTGTCGCTACTTTTGAATTCTCTTGAATCCAAACAAATGTAGTTTTTACGTGACGTCAGGTCGTCTGCTAGGTTTCATAGTTTAAAAAACAGGGATCATGGTCGATCCTCTCAAGGTTGAGGCAATATTTCAGTTGCCTTCCCCACATACAATCCTTCAACTTCATAGTTTACAGGGAAAAGAGAACTTTTTGCGGTGTTTCATCGCAAACTATGTTGAGATCACAAAGGGATTTATGTGTTTACTGAAGAAGGACGTTCCTTTTCATTGGGACAAAGCTGCTCAATGCTCCTTCTAAACGTTGAAACGTGCCCTCACAACTGCCACTCTGCTTTAGCCACCCAATTATAACAAAGATTTCTTATTGTACTTGGTTGTAGCAGAGTCGACCATCGACATGGTCTTAGTTCAGGACGATGATTTTCTCTCAGAATATGTGATTTATTACCTGAGCCGAGGCCTGGTTGGACTAGAACTCAATTATTCTCATATTGAAAAACTTGCATTGGTAGCAGTTCATGTTGTCCAACAGTTCCGTCATTATATTTTGTTTCGCAAAACCACCGCCATTTCCATTGTGAATATGTTTCAATACGTGTTGACACGATGGGTAATCGGCGAAAATATCAGTAGATGGATAGTTTTCCTCCAGGAATTTGACTTAGATTTCATTTCGTAGAAATCAAAAAAGTCACTGGTCTTTGCGGAACTCATCTCAGAACTTTCGGTCGAGTCAGGTGATGTTATGTCGGAAGAGTCGCCTATTCAAGGAGACATGTTTTTGATAACATCTTTGAACCCCTGGTATGGAGATATACTTGTCTATCTCCAAAATTTGAAGTGCCCCGCCTCTGCTTCTCGTGATGAGCGTCGCTGTATACGCCATCAGGCCAGGAACTATCTCATACTAGAAGATACTCTGTATCATCGAGGTGTAGATTTCATCCTTCGCCAATGCCTCACTCATGAATAAGCAGAAATCGTTCTTAACGATTGCCATACTGGAGCATGTGGAAGTCATTTTTCTGGTTTAGAAACAACCCAAAAGATTCTATGAGTTGGTTACTTTTGGCCGACACTAATCAAATATTGTATCGCATCAGTCAAGAAGTGCCACCCGTGTCAAATATTATCATGGAAGATGAGGGCACATCCCACTCCCATGTTTCCCATCATCACAGTTGCCCCCTTCACCAAGTGGGGGATTGATTACACTACCTACAACCCTCCTTCAACAAGGGGGCACCATTATATCATCGTAGCAGTAGACTACTTCACCAAGTGGGTCGAAGCTATGCAAACGTTCAAATATGATGGCGATACTGCCACCCTCTTTTTGTTTAACCATATTATAGCATGGTTCGGTGTCCCAAGAGAGATTGTCACTGACCATGGCAGTCACTTTCAGAACATAATGATGACCGAGTTAACATCAAATCTTGGGTTGAGGCAAGAACATTCGTCACCCCACTACCCTCAAGCGAATGGTTAGGTGGAAGCCGTCAATAAATATTTTAATACCATCCTACAACGAATGATCAATTCAGCCAAGTCAAATTGGCATTTGATGTTATACTCGACATTATGGGTCTGTCGAACGTCTATTAAGACTGTAACTGGTTTCTCACCTTTTCAACTCATTCATGGGCTAGAAGCAGTCTTTCCTATAGAGTGCCCAATCTCGTCTCTCAAGTTGGCAATACAATTGTTGCCAGACACTTCACTTCTTGAAGAACGTTTATTATACCTCAAGTAACTCAATGATCAGCGTTGGGATGCATCATTGGCCAATGTGGCTCACAAACAAAAATTAAAGTGTCAATATGATCATTCCATTCGTCCTCGGATTTTCTCGGAAAGCGACCTTGTCCTGGTCTATGACCAAGATAAGGACCCCCTGGGGGAAGGCAAGTTCAAACCCATGTGGTTCGGACCTTTCATCGTAAAAGAGGTTCTAAAAAAGGGCACTTATCATTTGGTAGACTTTGAGGGAAATTCTTTAGCAGAGCCTAGAAATGGGCTCTACATCAAGAAGTATTACTCATAGGTAGCTCACCTTGGGTAAATTTTTGTAACATATGTATAGTTCCTTTACATTTGCGTTTTTAGTCTTCACCCTTTTTGGTTTTATGGATGTGTCATTTTGATGTCATCTTTTTCACTATGGCATATGTCAAGTGAATCAGAGGTGTTCGTTGCGTTTGCGGATGGCACTAGCTGACACACTCGGAGGCTTGCTTCTGCAGCTTGGGTAATTTACACACCTCAAGGCCAGTTGTTATCTTTAGGAGGTATCTTTTTAGATGACACCACAAACAATGTTTCCGAATACAGTGCAGTTAAAGAGTTGTTGTGTGACTCTTTATCGCATGGTATTTCTCGTCTTCGGGTATATTTAGATGCTCAGTTGGTTGTGTCTCAGTTAAATGGATTGTACCATGTTTATGATCCTACTCTACACCGACGGTTCCTTAGGGTACGTCTCTTAGAATGAAGATTTGATTACATTACATATATCCATGTTCCTAGGAGATTGAATCAAGTTATAGACGCCCTAGCTAATCATGTATTAGATTGGCATATTGCACACATGTAAAGAAAGAACACACACACACATGTAAATACATTGGTAAAATAAATGTAGTCCATAAACACATAAAAAGACATAAAATCCATATATAATATCAAAAATATCAGAGTACATGCGTGGGCGCAAGCACCTCAAAAACACGTCCAGTAATGAGTCATGGGGCTTATGCCCTAAAAAATATACAGATAGTGCCCTCGACACGTGAAAAGTCAAGCCTAACTAAGGACAAGGCATGTTGGCCCTATTATAATGGTCAATGGCATTTTCCAAACACCGAAAAAGTCGGACCCACGTCTGTGGTGCCCCCACTACATGAGGCTGCATAGACGGCGACAGATCCTCGATCTCTGCCATGGGGACTGTGCAAGTGAGCGAGGTAAAGTTTCTCTCTACTCATCTCAAAAATCTCTTAGCCTCATCGGCTGGAGGTCCTCTTGCTGCTGCTGGTCCGCTGACTGCGGCTGGGGTGACCTCTCGTCGAGGACGTTGCATGTTTCTCGCAAAGTCCGATGGTCACACTGTCCCCACATCTGCACATAACAGACACAGATCTGTCAGATACTCTAGTGTATAAAAAAAAATGATATATATAAAAACAACATAAAAAATTAAATAAATTAAAAAAAAACAAAAATAAAAACAAGCTTACCCATCTCTCCTTACTCCTCGCCGAGAGGTACCGATATCTCAAGATCTCTAGAGAGGTCAATTTCGGCATAGGGGTAGTCCTCTATAACTGGAATATGTTGCACCTTCCAAGAAAAAAAATTGTCGTCAAAGGCTTCAATGGTCCTTCCCCCCCCGTGTCGCGGCAACAACGCCGCCCATCTGCACAACACGGGGCTAGAGGCCTGGTGCCCTCGTATCACCTCTCTAGGACTGAAATGGGGCACTCTCTCAAAGAAGAAATCACAGAGAATCGTCCCAAACCTAAAATTCCTCTGATTCTGCATTCGACACTCTGTTAATTTCCTCTTCATACAATCGAGTAATGCGGTGCTCTAGTCAAATATTTGTGCATTTAAGCACTGAACTGCACAATTCATGTGCACACGGGAAGCCTGATGCAAAGACGCAAACCCAATAATCCTCCCAATGAGAAACACTATCACTTTTAGTGATAAGTTTGAGATCTTGCTTATCGACACCCGCGAGCTCGTTCTGTCAGTGTCAGCTTCACAATGGAGTCCAATCAACTCTCATATGTTGTGAGTCCCGGAGGGAAAGGTACAAAAATTGACTGGTTCCCCTCTCCTTGAGAGACTAGTTAGAAAGTATATATCCTCTATCATTGGAGCCAACAACTGCCACTCTAGCATAAAGGCCTGTGCATTAGGATGCCAATAATCCACCAAGGCATTCAGTAGCTTAGGTTGTGCTCGCATGAAAGGACACTGGAAAAACTTTAACAAACCACATTGCAACAATGCAGCAAGAGAATTAGTGTCCTCATTGACCAACACATCAATATCCTCATGCTCTCTTTCTCTCCAGTGAACATACATCCTGCAAACAGACAAAGTTTAGGAGGGTTAACTCTTGTTTTTTAATTTTTTTTTACTCTAAATGGAAGGTCCACGCGGGTTGTAGTACTCACAATACTGTGTACACTTGGGCTGTCATAAGGCAACCTGTGTGTACACTCGAGCTGTCATAGTACAACCCGCGTGGACGTAGGGACGACCTTTTAAAGGTCGATGCCCCTCCAAAAAATGAACTTAAATGCATAAAGAAAGAATTAAATTGCAAGAGGGGGTAGTGTATACTTACTTGGTCCAAGTGGATGGTCGTTTCGTCCACCGAGGCTTCTAGAATTAACTCTTTTCACAAAGGGGTAGTTTTGGATTTTAGTCAATTTCTCAATTAGCAATGGTGATAATGAGCTGTCAGCTTCTATTTATAGACTTTTTGGCCTCTTTTTGTCAATTTTTGGACCCTTTTGTCATTTTTTCTAAACTAAAAATCATATAGTATGGTTCAGAAGTTTTCTTTGGATTGTCACGAGAAGTGTTATTTGGGTATTGGGAAAAATTTTAGAGTTTTGGATTGTTTTGAAGGTCCTTTGGTAAAAAACCATTTTTTCCAACTCGTTGCATTTAAGATAGGATTCCACCTCCACTTTCTGCATATTGTTGTATTTTATGCTTTGTCATAGGATCGATCCCACTGAGTTGCGACACAGAACCATCATTGCTTCTTTAGGAGTGTTGTACTTTAGTGGTAGAGCCTACCTTAACATGGATTCCCTAGGTAGATCCTGGTTGCATTTTGGTGTCCATGCTGTCACTAACGACTATAGGCCCGGGAGTCCTTACTAGTTTTTCCTGATTACGAGTTTGAGCCTCATTTGCATGATTCCTTATCACTCTTGACCTCACCCTCGAGACTCCCAAAACTTAACGGGTCTTCTTTTAAGATCTTTTCAGACCCTCTAAANATTGTCGAGCGATCTTGTTGACCTTCATGCTCGCTAAACTGAAATTTGAAGTCACGTCTGTCCGGTGGTAGTTTACCCCTTTTTCAGTCTAGATGGTCAACTGTATGAACAAAGGTATACTCTAGGAGCCTTGGTTCTCTAGAAGAGTATTCTTAGGTATAATTTTAACCCTTTTTCGTGCCTAAGGGACTAAATTTACGAAAAAGAAACCCCCACGGAGTCCATAGTTAATCTCTTTTCAAACTCCCTAAAATTAAAAAGATCGTTGAGTGACCTTATTCTTTCACACTCATTAAAATGGTCCAGAAGAAAATTCCTGATTGAGTCCATAGTTAAGCTTTTTTCAGATTACTTAAAAATGAAAAAAATGTTGAGTGATCTTGTTTTTATCACACTCGTTAAAATGGTTTTGAATAGACGTCTTTTCAGTGCTAGTTTACCCCTTTTTCGATCCGACTAGACTACCTTCGAAAAAGGTACCCCAATGGAGTCTCCTTTTACATTTTTTCAGACTCTCTAAAAATGAAAAAACATTGAGCTTACCTTCTCTAGGCTTGTTAAACTTACATCAAAGGACGTTATCATTGTGTCTTGTTAACCACATTTGCATTTCTATATATTTGGCCTAATGCCAACTCCATGTTTCTCTCAACTGAACCATCTGAAGCATGCCTCATAGCACAAGCCTTGTAGCACTGTGCCTTTATGTCTTGACACCTTGACCCCGGGAGGGATTTTTCTAAGTGTCCTTTCTCTGAACATCAGTCTTGTCCTTGCGCCTAGAACTAGTATGTTTGCGACACTCGTTCCTCTTTTGTAACGTAGAATTCTTATATTCTTTTTCCACGATTATTGAAAAAGACAAAAAAAAATCAAATATACCCCAAAAAGAGGAAGGGAAAAGTATTTTATTTTTATTTTCAGCACAATGAGTCACCCTTGGACAAATCACATCCTTCTGTTTGTTCGTCAAGATCTAGGATTTAATATGACCTTAGGTGATCAAAATCTGGACCAGGGGTCAAATTTTAGCTCAAAAATCAAAGTTATCATAATTGCCTCAAAACAAATGGGTTTGTATCCCTCGTTGTCACGAACCCAACGCAATTAGTTTCGTCTCAAACGGACGTCGGGAGCGAGATATATCGCGATCTGTCCGAATCGCCAAACAGTAAAAAAAAATGGATGTTGATTGGGCAGTCCGTACAGTCCGTACGGATGATGACGTGGAATGTCCATACGATGACATGGCACATCCATACGCTGAGGTGGCAGATGTTGATGTGGCAGTTTTTGATTGGTTGACAGTGAGCGAATCAGATTACGACACGTGGCAGATTTTGGGCAAATGGCATGGTGCCACGTGGCCCAATCATGGGCTGCCACGTGGAACCATTTTTATTGACTATTGGTTTTTGGTTTGATTAAAAATTTTTGTAGTCAACCGGATTCGAACCGGTGACCTCCTCCTATGCCAAATCTTTCACAAAGTCCTCCTTGCCAACGCACCACATGGTGGTGCTTGTTAATACAATGGATTTAATTATATATAAATTGCATTGATATGTGGTTTGGGGTGCGTCCGGGCTGGGGCTTAGCCCCAGCCCCGGTCGCATATGTTATAACCATATGACCACCGTTGGAAAAAGAGTGCGGGAATGTGCATGGGTTTTTATATAAGTGGCATGTGGTCCTATATATATTCCATATGCCCACGACCTTGAGCTGGAGGAAGTTGGCACGGTTTTGACCGTTAGTCTTTTTGCCAAATACGCACGGTCTTATGGACCATATGCCCGAGTGTTTGACGGTTAGGGGCTGGAGGCACCCTAACCATCCTACGGTTTGCACCATTGGTGCAGTTGCACCCAGTGCCAGGTTTTTACGCCTTAAATGGCGTGTGTGCCAGGTTCACTTGGAAAGGGTGCGTTCTGTAGAGCCAGTTTCAGAAAGCTTGAAGGAGGAAAAATGGAGGAGGCGTAACTTCTTCATCTTTTGGCCGATTGAGGTGTCGTAAAAGCCCAGCTAGGGGTTTTTGGACGTGCTGGATCCATTGGTGTTGTTTGCAAGGCCATTTGAAGACTTCTTCTACAAGTTTTTCACCATTGAAGTTTCAGCAAGCTTTAGGGAGCTTGAAGCCGTCATTGATGGAGGACATGTTTTGGTGAGCCTATGTCTATTTTCTGTGATTGAATAATCATTTTTGGCTAATTGTTATGATATGAACACATTGGTACAGGTGTCAGAGGCTGTTGAGGACTTTTACAAGTGTTTTTTCCAAAGAGAAGCTCAGGGAAGCTTATGGCCACATGTAGAAGAGGTCATGCCCGGATGAGCCATGATCCGTTTTCAGAGTTCTATTAGTCATTTTTGGGGTTTTTATGTGTTGTGATCTCAATGGAACAGTATGTTTTTCCATTGGAGTTGAGAAGAAGCTTATAAAATAACTTTTGACTAATTAATCCCAGAGAGCCAAGTCCATTGATGGAGGCTCAAGGAGATGTAGCCCGGAGGGGGGTGAACTCCTTTATCAACTTGTTCTTGTTGTGAGTTTGATGGTTTATTTGCTGCAAGTATTGTTNAATTGCAAGAGGGGGTAGTGTATACTTACTTGGTCCAAGCGGATGGTCGTTTCGTCCACTGAGGCTTCTAGAATCAACTCTTTTCACAAAGGGGTAGTTTTGGATTTTAGTAAATTTCTCAATTAGCAATGGTGATAATGAGTTGTCGGCTTCTATTTATAGACTTTTTGGCCTCTTTTTGTCAATTTTTGGATGCTTTTGTCACTTTTTCTAAACTGAAAATCATATAGTGTGGTTCAGGAGTTTTCTTTAGATTGTCATGAGAAGTGTTATTTGGGTATTGGGAAAAATTTTGGAGTTTTGGATTGTTTTGAAGGTCCTTTGGTAAAAAGCCATTTTTTCCAACTCATTGCATTTAAGATAGGATTCCACCTCGACTTTCTGCATATTGTTGTATTTTCTGTTTTGTCATAGGATCGATCCCATTGAGTTGCGACACAAAACCATCATTGCTTCTTTAGGAGTGTTGTACTTTAGTGGTAGATCCTACCTTAACATGGATTCCCTAGGTAGATCCTGGTTGCATTTTGGTGTCCATGTTGTCACTAACGACTATAGGTCCGAGAGTCCTTACTAGTTTTTCCTGATTATGAGTTTGAGCCTCATTTGTATGATTCCTTATCACTCTTGACCTCACCCTCGGGACTCCCAAAACTTAACGGGTCTTCTTTTAAGCTCTTTTCAGACCCTCTAAACATGAAAAGATTGTTGAGCGATCTTGTTGACCTTCATGCTCACTAAACTGAAATTTGAAGTCATGTCTGTCCGGTGGTAGTTTACCCATTTTTCATTCTGGATGGTCAACTATACGAACAAAGGTATACTCTAGGAGCCTTGTTTCTCTAGAAGAGTATTCTCAGGTATAATTTTAACCCTTTTTCGGGCCTGAGGGACTAAATTTATGAAAAAGGAACCCCCACGGAGTCCATAGTTAAGATTTTTTCAAACTCCCTAAAATTGAAAAGATCGTTGAGTGGCCTTATTCTTTCACACTCGTTAAAATGGCCCAGAAGAACATTCCTGACGGAGTCCATAGTTAAGCTTTTTTCAGACTACTTAAAAATGAAAAAAATGTTGAGTGATCTTGTTTTTATCACACTCGTTAAAATGGTTTTGAATAGATGTCTTTTCAGTGCTAGTTTACCCCTTTTTCGAGCCGACTAGACTCCATTCAAAAAAGGTACCCCAATGGAGTCTCCTTTTACATTTTTTTAGAATCTCTAAAAATGAAAAAACGTCGAGCTTACCTTCTCTGGGCTTGTTAAACTTACATAGAAGGATGTTATCATTATGTCTTGTTAACCACATTTKCAKTCCTRCGTATTTGGCCTAATTCTAGCTCCATGTTTCTTTCAATTGAACCATCTGAAGCATGCCTCATAGCACAAGCCTTGTAGCATTGTGCCTTTGTGTCTTGACACCTTGAGCCCGTGAGGGATTTTTCTGAGTTTCCTTTCTCTAAACATTAGTATTGTCCTTGCACCTAGAACTAGGATGTTTGTGACATTCGTTCCTCTTTTGTAACGTAGAATTATTTTATTCTTTTTCCACGATTATTGAAAAAGACAAAAAAAAATCAAATATACCCCAAAAAGAGGAAGGGAAAAATATTTCCTTTTTATTTGCAGCACAATGAGTCGCCCTTGGACAAAGCACATCCTTCCATTTGTTCGTCAAGATCTAGGATTTAATATGACCTTAGGAATTTGTTCTCGCTACAAAGAGTTGTGTCCTCCTCCATTTGGTTATTCTTCCAAACATATGGAGAGTTTGCATTGCCTTCTACATTGTGAACTTATGTCAATTCCATGTTGTCTGAGTCTCATCATTTGTCGTGCTATTGTCCAAGGTAAGTTTTTACCAAGCCTGAGTTGGCCCCTCTGCAGTTTTTCTCTTTCCCTCATGCCCAGCCATCTCGAAATTCCAATCAAGTCTTTGTTCGAAATCAATGAAGCCTTCAGTATGATCATCAAGATCCTCTAGTCCATGCCTGACAAGCCGTCGAAGACCTATGGGTAGTGAATTCGTACTCTCATATTACACTCCTACCCGAGTTTTGAATATTTTGAAGTTGATGCTCGAGCTCTGAAGACCTCATCTCCAGCCATCAGGCCTTATCAGCTTCTATAATATGGATACTATACATGTATATCTTTTTTATTTCAAGATGTAGATCCATTGTGTAGTGCTCACGGGTATACTTTATATAGTTATATGACATGGATATGAAGTGTATTTGATTGGTAGCCATGATTTTATTTCATCCCGAGCATGGGTATGCCTGCCTCAGTGAGACAATTGTTATTTTGCAGATGTCACCTCCAGAATTCTGGTCCCTGGGCTCACTAGTTTGGTACATTGATAAAGATTGATAATGTATTTTGGCCATCATATTCTCTTATGACCTCACACATTAGGTGGCATCTTTTATAACCCTAATTTTCACCAAACATGCTTACCTGGCATCAGGACATCTCATATTCCTTCTTTGCCAAGCTAGTACTGAACAACTCTTCTTAAAAACACCCTTTTTAAAGGCACACTTGCCCTCCTCCACTACAGCTCATGTGTACACTCTAGCTGACCCACTACATCCCGCATGTACATGCTATCTAACCCACTACAGCTCGCATGTACCTACAAAAGAATGAAAAATGGAAAGTTGTTGACAGAACACACAGTTTTGGGTAAGTTAATTAAACCTTTCGACCATGCATGGCCAGTCACTCGACCAAATACCTAGCTCCTTCTAGCCTATAAAAGAAGGGGTAGGGGTCCCATTTGAAAGGAGGAAAATCATAGTAAAGAAACTCTACCCGAATTAGCATTCCCCTTGCCTCAACCTTTTGCAACTATTGTGTGAAGAGAAGCATATACAGAAGCAGTTGGAGCACAGTTGAAGAGGAGCCCAGGACCATATTTGAGGAGCAGTGGTCGATCTTACTATTGTAAGGTATTCGCGTGAGATTAATAAAAGAATTACTTTTCCCGTCTCGCCATATGATGTTTTCATTATTTGAATATTGATTACATGTTGATTAAATCTCTAACCCATTAGTTCATAGATCAAATGCATGTGGAGTTCTTTGTTTTTCTTTTGTGAATGCAGGTTAGCATTGGGAGGAGAGTTACAGTCGAAGAGCGACCAAGCATGAAAAGGGATCGACATCGAACATGTAAAATAAAGTATGACAACTTGATCTCTTTAACCTTCTATTTTAATATGAATAATGGGGTTTAGGCATGGGATGATGGTAGAAAGTAGGAAGCTTTAGGTTATTTCTGCATGCATGATAAAACCCTTAGTGCTAGTCTGTAGGATAGATTTCCCACCCAAAACAACCCAAAGTCATTGTCAGCCATAGATTTTCGAAGGGAGGTGGATTCCCATCATTCGTTTGATCAAAGTCTTAAATTTGATGTTGGAGCAGTGGAAGGATAGGGTAATACCTATGCCTACTGGTCAAGTCACTTTATGACCGCATTCAGCCGGTAGAAACTCCAATGAATTGGAGTGGATTATCACATTGGGTAAATCTCCCGAAGCCTCGGAGCCCAGAGTAAACATAGACCATTGATCAAAGGAGGAGTGTGGACCATTGATCCCTGAACTCTTCGGGAGTTTGGTTGTTCAGCTATTCGGGAGAATTTTGTTGTTGAGGTTGGAACAGAGGAACTTCAGAGTGATGGAGTCCTAGAGTGTTGAACATCCCTTTCTCTAATCACTTGGTCCTACATTGAGGTCACATGCACTAGTCGATAGGAGAAAAAGGACCCTTGCAGGTTTTAATTATATGCATGATTTTTGATTAGCCTATGCGTGAAGAGAAGGAATTTTGGGGTTTGTGTGATCCTGAGAGATAATTCGACTCCTTTGAGAAATAATCCTATATTGGGAGGTTGCAGTGCTAGCCAGGGGGCTTGACATTTGCGTCAGGTGGTATCAGAGTAGGAAAAAGAATCTCTATGTGAGGATATATTGGAATCCATGCCACCAATGAGACACAGGGAGAGACATGTAGCCAACGCAACAATGGAGGAAGAGGCAACTTCATGTGAGTTTAGATTCCATGGAAGAAACATAAATGAGAGAACGAGAGACAAGTGATGTTAGTGATGCCGAAAGTGATAATACAGAAGAAGAAGAAGTTGTAGGAGAAGAAGCAACAAAGGAACGATTGTTGAGAGTTGTTGTCAAGTTGGGAACTAGAGCGAAGATTGAAGTCCTGATGAAAAAATCTAATTAGAATGTAGAAGAGTTTCTTGACTAGATTAATGCCTTAGACAAATACTTTTATTATGAGGAGATTGATGATGAGAAGAAAGTAAATCATGTTGTGACCAGGTTGAACGGACATGAATATTTATGGTGGGACGAGTTGTAGGTTGGTAGAAGGAGGAAAGGTAAGTCCAAGATTAAGAGTTGGGATATAATGGTAGCTAAGCTCAAGATAAATTCATAGACAAGGATTATCAACTAAATTTGTTCAAGAGGTTACAAAATCTGAGACA
>SNQJ01S0024183.1:5484-17824 GCA_010110895.2 Picea sitchensis | reverse complement strand
CAACCATGACAAAACAATAATGAGTCATATTTACATCAAACAATATTGGGTCCATTACCTAAACCTTTGTGCTACTGGGCTTTCTTCAAGGGTTGACATCAATGACAACCAACCTTAATCAATAGTATGGGGTTCATTCTCAGAAGTCAAAAAACTATTGGGACTCCCAATCCTAGGGAGTGAAAAACAACATGAGTGTCAAGTTTCCAAGGGGAAATATGAATGGGAAAACTCATGTGGGTGAGTGATATCGGTTGATAGTACCAAAATGTGGCAGATGTAAAGGTACTGAAGAGTTGGATGCAAGGACCCTAAAGGAAAATGTCAGAGGGTGTGACTAGGATATTCAATTTTTTACAGAGGGTGAAATTGCATGCCAGTGTCAAACATATACCTGAAGGGGCTGTAATCTTTCTTAACAAGTACTTGCACAAAAACCAAATACCCAATGTGAAAAATATCTCATGATAAATAAATTATAACAAATATTTGATAAAACTGAAAGTAAGCATGCGTACCTGAACGTGGCATGAAACAATTCTCCTCTGGGAGAAGTGCAGATGATAAACCGAGGGATACGAATGTCTAGATGGTTGGATCAGGATATCATTGTCGAGAACGATTCAAAAAATGGAGTCTCTGAGCTCTTGTACTAGAATGTGGAAGTTGAGAAAAAGGGCTTATATATGGATGGTCAACCCACCATGCCACCTCATTTGTATCGACACTATTGGTGCTCTGGAGTTGGCGTAAAGTCCTAGGTGGTGGAATTTATGTGATAGCTTGGACCTTGAGGGGGTCCAAAGTGATGCCATGTTGGGAGACAATGAACCCGAGGAGGCGCCCGACAATGACGTAGAAGACACACTTGAGGGGGTTCAAGACGATATTTTATTGGCGACATCGTTAAAAAATGATGCATAAGTCGTCTAAATGTTAGGTTCGCTTTTTGGATCGATTAGTGACGTCGTCCAAATAAACGAGAATGATGCGAGCAAGATCATGAAAAATGTAGGTCATGGCCCGTCTGAAAGTAGCATCGAAATTTTTGAGCCCAAAGGGAATGACGCAATAAGCAAAGGTGCCCCAAGGGGTTGTAAAAGCAGTTTTGTACTGATCTCCTGGGTGGATTTGAATTTGATTGTAACCGGAGAACCCATCTATAAAGGAAAGTGCCTCGTGGCTGGAAAAGTCATCGATTATTTGTTCGATAAAAGGGGTTTGGAATTTGTCTTTGGGACAATCGTGGTTGAGGTCGCGAAATTATGTGCAGACACGAATAGTTCCCTATTTTTTGTTAACGGGGATGGGGTTGGAGACCCAAGAAGTGTACACAATGGGGTAAATAAACATGGCAGTGCATAATTTTTCAATTTTGGCTTTGATAGCCGCAACTTTGGACGGGTGGAGGGGGCATTTCTTTTGACGAATAGGAGCGATATATGACCATGTGTCTATACTATGTTTGAATATAGAGGGATTGAGGCGAGGAATCTCCGTATATGAACAGGAAAAAACATCTTGGTATTCCTGAAAGAGAGATTTGTAAGCAATGATTTCTTTAGGGGATCATGTGGCGTCGATGGTGATCTCTTCTACGATGCTTGATTTAATGGAAATGTCAATTTTGATTGTGGGGGAGATGTTGGTCATGTTTCCTTCTTCAAAAGCATCGGGGGTAGGAATAGGGTTTTTGATCCAGTCAATATGTCCTGGAGGAATAAAAATTTTGGTTTCGATTGTGCACAGGGGGGCTTGGTCAGGAGGGTGAAATACCTCTTGTGAGAAGAAAAGTGCCCGATGATGGAGCACATTCCATGGGAAATTAGGGGTAGTCAGTTCCTCCAAGATATCTTCATCACAAAGGAAAATGAAAGAATATAGGGGATCTTGGGAGATGGTAGGGGGAACCGTCAACGAATAACTGTTATTGGCCTCAAGAGATGAGGAAGCAGAAGGGATATTGTGTACAGGGTGCGATGGCTTGCTTGACATAAACCAAATTTCTAGACACTATGGATGATACATAGTGGTGGGGGGAAATATCTTGTATGGGAGACTTGGCAGATAATTGGGAGGATTTGGGGGAATATCCTCATATATTCGAAATGTGAACCATGGAGGAATGGGGAGTGAATCATGTTTAGGGGAGGTGATGATGACAATATATAGGGAGTGGATGAGGGGATTATGCTACATCGTGACTAGTGGGGTAATCAAATGAGGTTGAATAGGGGTTGAGTGACGACCTCAGTATTCAACAATCAAAGGACACTGGTATGTGAAATGAACAAGTGATTCACAAATATCACAAGGACATCTCATTCTCTTAGGTACTGACGATGAAATATAATGAATGTCAGTAATGTGAGCATCAGTAGGGAGTTCCTGAGAGGGCTCAGGTAGAGATGCATGGCGTACTGTGACTAATTTTTGGTGAAATTGAGGTAGAGCTGGGAAATGATGAGTGTAATGGCCATATTCTAAGCATATGGCACAATCAAAATTGGTTAGTAACCATTTCTTGCATGTGGTTGAGGACTCTGTAGTAGCGTTGGATGTACTTGGTGGAATGGTAAGAAACAGGGTTGCTTTAGGGAGATGGATAAGACTATGTAATTCGTGAAGAGCAGGACATCTGTTAGTGGGGTGTCCTTCTCTTTCACATAGTGCGCACATAGGTTGAGCTCATGGAGGGGGTGGAGCTATGGGATCTTTATTCCTTTGTATTCCCCTAGTGGTGGTAGTGTTTCCTCTAGTTGGGGTTGGGGGTGGTGTGGTAGGAGCCTGTATTGGGATCTGCATCAATAATTCCTCTATTTGAGGAGAGAAAAATGGTGTAGGAACCATAGAGGGTGGATGGAGATACCATACAGGGATGGTGATAACCATGTTAGGAAGGGTGAGGGTAGAAACGACCTGGAATGATTGGAATCTAGGTGGGGGGTAGAAAAAGGGGATTTGTGTAATGGCTTGGGGGATTGTCTCCCAAACCGAGATTTTCCCTTATATGGGGGGGAAATATGGGACAAGTGGTGTGGTCGTGTTCTCAGGGAATTCCTGAGGTAATATTTCTTTGACTAGTGGAAATTCAACGTGGGGAGGGGAATCAGTGAGAGGAGTATTGTCTCTGACATTTGTTTTGTTAGAGGAAACTACACACACTTGTGCTGAAATAGATGGGTTTAGGAGAGGTGGTGCTCCATGATAAGTTCTTAACAAGGATGGGTCTTTGAATATTCCAGGGACAATGTCGATGACTAGAAAATCATCCGATCTAGCGCGGAAAAGACGAAGGATGTTATCAATGTTGGAGGAATGATTAGGCTCGTAATGTGTAAGTTGGTCGATGGTGATGATTTTCCTGTTATGGGGGGACATCAACATATGAAACACAGAAGAATCTACCACCTTCATAGCATACATGTAGCTACATCCGAACAAGATATTGTAATCAAGTGGGGCGTCGATAACTTCAATGTCAATCATGATGGTTTTTCCCCCAAGTTCTATGGGGACATTTTGGAAGATCACTTTAGGGGATGATGGTCGACTGTCATAATCTCTCAAGGTAATGGTAGATGGTACTAGCTCAGGTGAGTCGAGTTTCTTCCATACTACTTTGGACATGATGCAACCAGATGCACCTTCATCAATGATGCATCGATGAATTGTGATGTTCTAGATATTAGCTAGTATTTGAAAGGCTACCAAAGCAGGGAGGCGTCATTCTACGCTATCTAAATCAACGGTGATTAGTCAAGTATCATCTGGGTTGACTTCCCCCCAAGTCAGAAAGTAAAGAATTGCATTGTGATGGATAGGTTTTGAGGACCTCCAAAACATACATGGATGCAGGAGATTGTGCTAATTCATCAACCAGACTTTAGTTATGGGCTACCCTAGCATGAGGGTTATGTACATTCCATCGTAAAGGTATATGGGGTATACGAGGGTTTGGTTTAGTGTTAGGGCATAGAATCATCAATGGTTGCCCTGCTGTAGATAGATTTGTTTCTGAGGTGGTTGGGGTATATTTGGAAGGCATGTTGTATGGACGACTGCCTGTTTGCAGAATAATCTTTGCTTTGTTGGTATGGAGAATACTACAATCGACTGGATTTCTAGGTTGACTGGGACCTGGGTTTTGATATTGCCCCATTTGGGGTGGGGTAGAGTTTATCTCTTGTTGGGTATTCATCACACCTTGGTTTTGAATGGGGTTTTGCAAAATGGTCAGAGATGGTGGTTGCAAATAATGTTGTGGGATCAGTTGAGGGGTAGGTGGTGTTGGAGGGCATTGTGTGTTCATGGATTCTTTCATTCGTATGTAATCAACAATTTGGGGGAAGTGGTGAGTATAATGTCCATACTCACCACATAGGCGCAAGGGAAGTTAGTATTGTGATTATTTTTCTTCCCTTTTTGTGGTTGTTTTTTATTATTTCCCCCTTGGGGGTTCTGGTTTCCCCCAGTGGGATGGTTTTGTTGGAGGTTATTTTCTCCTTGTCCCGGGTTGTTATTGTTTCGATTTTTCCCTTTATTTTTGACATTATTTGACTGATGGGTTGTATTTTCCGTATTCAATTGTTCAAAAACATGAACCTGTTGAATGGGAGAGGGTTGAACAAAGTTAATGTCGACATTTGGTTGTCCTGGTGAAGGAGCAACCAGCTAGGGAGGACCAGGAAATGGAAAATATGTATTGTTTTATGGAGAGAATCCATATGTCGTATTGGAATTTGAAGTACTTCCACTACTGTTTGGGTTATATATGGGGGTTGGGGTGGACTTGTACTTGATCGAGAGACCATATGCATCATGGGTACCAGTGGGGGTCCTCCCAATGACAGGGGGGGAACAACAGGATATGACTATTGGTGAGTGGGAAGAGGGTAATAAGACATCCCTCCATATGTGTGAGGGTACTGATTTGTACCATAAGTAGGTGATGGGTGGCCGTAAGGTTTGAGGTGTGTCATAGAGCCAATCAACCCATCCGTAGCATGGGAAACCACAGTTTTTTCCTGGCCAAACGGTAAGGGTCTAGGTGCATCAGGAAATACTATGTACAAGTAACTCGATTGGGCATATATGAGGTCTAATTGTTGGCCTTTGTTGATGTATTTCTCTTCTGATTGAGGGAAAGTGGATGCTATATCTTTGGCAATCGCAGGGATGAGTGACTTAAGAAACCAATCGAGACGTTGTTCCTTGGTGGTTTCTTCTTTACACAAAATACTTGCCGACGCCATTCATGGATGTGTTCGGCAATATGGATATCAGTGGTTTTTTTTAACTCGGAGAGAATTTCTAATCTAGTGTCATGACAAATTGGTAATTGGGAAAAGGACAAAAAGGCCTTGGACAATGATTCAAAGGTCACATGGGACCCTGATTTTTCGTCCACATACCATTTGGCGGATGAACCAGTGAGGGTTCTTTGGAATAACCTCAAGCGGATGGAATCATCCATGATGTTTTTTGAAAATCACCATAAGTGGAAGGTCATAACATGGTTGGCGGGGTCTTCCCCTAGTTTTCCTTCAAGCTTTAGAATATATGAAGGCAATTTGGTAAGCATATTGGGCCAAATGGCATCATGTAAAATGGGGTCATTCATGAGTTTGGTTAAATCAGGAATGTTGAGGGATGCCAAGTATGGAAAAGGGGTATTTGGTGGAGGATTAGTTCCAGGCATTGTGTGTGTAGGTAGTGAAAATGTCCCTTGAAAGGGATTTGGTGGGTTTATACTTCCTCTTTGATAAGAAGGTTGACCACCGCCTCCTTATGAAGGAGAAACGATAGATGGATTTCCTTGGGTATTTGACCCAAGCAAAGTGGAACCAAGTAAAGTCGATCCTAAGATAGTAGCACTCACTGGGGTGTGAGATGGTTGAGCCGGTGAGTTGGCGAGACTAGGGACTCCTCCTAGAATAGGAGGGAGATTTTGCAAGAATATAGAACGACGAGAATTCTATGGTTCCCCTATGGTTTCGACTAGCAAAGTGAATGTGTGCAAATGGTGACAAGAGAAATAAATGAACAAGTTCTTTTTATATTGACATTCACAAAATAGTATATCTCACAATTGCATGTAATCAAATGAACATCATACATAAATCAACTATAAAATAAACAAGCATGTGGATAGGTGGATTTTTTCCACGTGGGGGAAAAACAAAAATAAATGCTTGTGTCCTAAAAGACCTATCATCCTTCCTCTCAATTTAGCACTGGGCATTCCAATAGAACTCGACAATGGGGTCTAAATCCACCAGAAGAGGAACTAGTGAAGGTTGAAGTAGTCAGTTATAATGAGGGGTAGAGGGTGCATATCCTGGAAGAGCTAGTCATATTTCCCAATAGCCACACAAAATATGACCAAGGTGTAATTGCAGCCCACAACCGCCACTTGGGTAGATATCCTATATTTGGCCACAAAGTACCTCGGTCAAAGTGCGACATTTATATTTTTGGCCTAAAAAATGGGTCACGGGATTGATACCCTCACAAGAGTTGGGTGACTCAAGAAGGGATGCGCAGAACAACTAGACCTCGGCCTTCGACCCTTCATGGGTATATCCCTGCCTTATAGTGTAGGAACGCTTGACTTGGAGGATTTGAAGGATCCCTATTCTCAACTTCTATTGTTTTAAAATGTGAGAACCTGATAACAGGGAGTTATTTGGATGCCTACCCTTGAGATCCTACCTAGAATAAAAAAATCCTTTTGGACACCTCCTCTGGAGGAAAATTTAGTGTGATTTTAGAAAAAAATTATATGGAGTGGGCTGAGAGATTGGGGTCATGCACCAACCTCATTTGAATTAAATTGGTGTGGATAATTTCTAAAAAAGTAGTTGGATCTTTCAGAGTTCCTTTTGAAGTACTTTATGGGTAATTAAAAAAGAAATCTTACTTCGAACTCCACTATTCTAATAGAAATTATGTGTGTGGTGAGTGGATTTGTGTGCAAGAGAGTGAAAATTTGTGCAAAAGATTTTTTAATAAGTTAAGTGTAAGATTGTAGCATGTGGAGTTCATGTTTACCTAGCTTACTAAGTTCTTTGGTACAACCTTGCAGAATATTTAAAGCCCTAGAGAACTAGCAATGTGGACATATGGGTCCTTACTTGATTCTTTAAACTCCCTAGAATGTTGTCTATACTAGAAAAAGATTTTGAAACTATCCTATGATTGTATACATGTGGGCATGTATGGGCTCGTTACTTGATCTTTTAAACTTTCCTATAGTGTTGTCTAGACTAAGAAATATTTTTGAAACTATCCTAAGATTGTAAACATGTGGGCATGTATGGGCCCTTAGAAAGATTTAAGATAATTTTCAAAACTAAGAGGTACCCAAAGGGGGTTTTGTCCTCTCTTAATGATTTTAAGGGATATGCAATTTCCTTTTAATCACCTTTTCTGATTCCCGAGATCACACTTGGGTGCGGGGGAAGAGAATACTTGGGGGTTAAAATTGATTTCTAGTCCCAAATTATTTGATTGTGTTTGAAAAAACAATGATCTCAACTCAAAGTTTTAAATGCCAAATGAGCCATCCACATGGCAACAAATAAAAGAGAATAATTTTGGTTATTTTCACCCCTATGTGCTTATGTTAACTAACCTTTATTGTAAGAAAGGACTCTAAGTGAAGTATGATTGATTTACAAAGTGTGGGAAATTAAAATCTGAAGGCAAGGGGCCCTCAAACCACTCAGAAAACCCTTACAATTTGCAAAAACCTGAACTTGTGCGCGAGTTGTAGTTCTGTTAGACATGCCAAGTGCATAATATGCGTAGGTTTATGAATTCTCTTAGGCACACAATGCACAACATACAGAGTGTGAATAATGCGCGTTTGTGTTCTTCAAAACTCTCACACTTCCTGATACGTGTCGGGAAAGAGATTTGAAGATGAAATTATCTTTCCTTAGCTCTGAATTCTGGCTTTGGAAGACTACATTAGGTCGTTTTGGTACCTACATATCCAAAAAATTATAAATAAGTGCTCTCAAGACTTAAATAGGGAGGAATTTGATTCGCATTCCCCAGTATGGTCACCAATCCGTTGTCTTGGTTTTGTCACATGGGTGAGCAAAAACATAGCACTTAATTTCCTAGTTGAGTCAGCTAAACAAGACAAAGATTTGTGAGTTGATTAGATAACCAAATACACATGAAACAAAGAAAACAAAAATAAAAAGGAAAGGAAACAAATGTTAGAAAACTTGGAAGAACTAGAATCATGAAAATGACAATCATATAGCTACCAATGGATCAATATATTGATAGGCTAGCACCATAGAGAGAGGAAGGCACTTATGAATCCCCTCTTCCTCCTTGGGAGGGATCTTGAGTTCCCTAATAGAGAGATCTTCTCTTCATACAATGACAAGTGAAAATGGTGAAGAAATACAATGTCATTCCTCTCAAGAGGTGAGTGGAATGGTCTTTCCTATAAAGCTTGAATGATTCAAAGAGAAATGAGGATTATCCAAGAAGGATTCTCCAAGAAGAATTCTTGCAGCATAACAATACTTTGAAATTCTTATTTTCTTAGCACACCCATGGCATATATTTATAGTGTCCATTAATGGAAAGATATAAATGGTTCATGATGTGAACAAGGGAACTTTTAGGGTACTTCCTAGCCCTTGACCAACCTCCAAGCTAGATTTCGCTCAGATCTGAGTGTCAGATTGTGTTGGAAGTCAGACTGGAAGTGGTTGAGAGGCCGACAAGATTCATAAATTTGTCGTTCATGAGAAGTATGTGAGTTTACTCATAGAAAGTCACACATCTTGCGCATTCTACACACAATGTGGACTTAGGGTTGTGTTAGCCCGCACATTCCATGCACAGTGCGCGTGCTTCCTTTGGTGATTTTTTTCGCTTTGATTTGTGAACCAAGTATACAGTTTTATTCCTTTTTGATGGAATTTGATGTTGTAGGTGTACTAATTGCTGCTGGAATTGATGTATTTCTTCAACCGTTGTTTGTAATGTTGCAGATGATTTTTTGGTGATAACAATGAGGAAATCCCTTATGAAGCCAAAAAAAGAGGTGCAAGAGATGATACAAAGAATGAGTCTATTTAGAACTTTTTGAAAGATGAGAGATAGAGTATGGAAGGTGATCATAGACAGTGGGAGCACTGATAATTTAGTGTCCATAGAAATGGTGGAAAAGCTAAAGTTGGAGATGACAGCACATCTGAGTCCATATAGGGTGTCTTGGCTGCAAAAAGGACATGAAGTTATGGTAAGTAGAAAATGTAAAGTTGAGTTTAATATTGGTAGTTATAATGATGAAGTTTTATGTGATTTCATACCTATAGATTTTTTTCATCTTCTTTTGAGAAGGCCATGGAAATATGAAAAAAATTCCATACATGACGGGAGAAAGAATAATCATACCCTTGAGAATAATGGGTGTAGAAATATGTTGTTTCCACTTGAGGAAAAGGGAGTCAAAGAGGATGATAGTCCGAGTACACTTCTCACAAGTGGGAAGGAGCTCTTGAAATAAGTTAAGAAAGATAAGGAAATGCAGTTTGTTGTCATAGGTAAGACAAAAGATATCCTTACAAATACTTCCATGAATGATTTTCCTGTGGAAATTCAGGAATTATTGAATGTGTTTGTTGACATTGTGGTGGATGAGTTTCCTCATACTTTACCTCCATTCATAAGTATTATTCATCATATTGACCTTATTTCGGGTGCAATTTTTCCAAACAAAGAAACATATAGGTTGACCCCTTAGCAGAATGAAGAAGTCAATAAGAAAGTCCAAGAGTTGTTGGAGAAAGGGTTGGTCAAAGAAAGTCTGAGTCCATGTGCAGTACCAATTGTGTTAATTCCAAAGAAGGATGGTAGTTGGAGAATGTGCACATATTATAGAGATATCAACAAAATGACCATCAAGTACAGATTTCCTTTACCCATAATGGACGATTTGATGGATTGTTTGAGTGGAACTAGTTATTTTTCCAAGATAGATTTGAAAAGTGTTTATCATTAGATAAGGATGAGAGAAGGGGATGAATGAAAAACAAAATTAAAAACAAATGAAGGATTTTATGAGTGGCTTGTTATGTCATTTAATTTAACTAATGCTCCAAGTACATTCATGAGGTTAATGAATGAAGTGCTCAAAGATTTTATTGGGAAATGAATAATTGTTTATTTGGATGATATCCTAGTTTACAGTAAGACTAAGGAGGATCATTTGAGACAATTTAGGATAGTGTTGAGGAGATTACAGCAAGAAAAGATGTTGATAAATTTGAAGAAATGTTCTTTTATAAAGACAAAACTTGTGTATTTGGATTTGTGATATCTTCAAATGAATTGAAGATGGATCTAGAAAAGGTGAGGGATATAAAGGAGTGGCCTTCTCCAAGAAGTGTGTTTGAGGTGAGAAGTTTTCATGGGTTAGCGAGTTTTTACAAAAATTTCATTAGGAATTTTAGCAGTATATGTGCACCCATAGTGGATACTATAAAGAAAGAGTGTGGATCTTTTGACTAGACAAAAGAAGCCGAGAACGGATTTAGACTGTTAAAGGAGAAGATAACAGAACAACCCATCTTGATTTTTCCAGATTTTAGGAAGACTTTCCAAGTCAAATGTGATGCAATTGGAGTGGCCATTGGTGCAGTTTTAAATCAATATGATAATCCTATTGCTTATTTAAGTGAAAATTTGAATGATTCTAAGAGGAAATATTTGACTTATGATAAGGAATTTTATGTTATATTTCAATCTTTGAAAAAATGGATGCATTATCTTATACCAAAAGAGTTTATTTTGTATAATGACAATCATGCCTTTGCAGTTTATAACTAGACAAAAGAAGCAGAATCAGAGACATGCAAAATGGGTAGAATTCATGCATAATTTTACTTTTTTCATTAAGCATATTAGTGGGAGTGCTAACAAAGTTGCAGATTCTTTGAGTAGTAGATGTTTGATCTTGCAGGAATTCCAGGTGGATACTTTGGGGTTTGAACACCTCAAGTAAATGTACAAGGAAGATTCATATTTCCCTTAGGCTTATGAAGCTTTTGAAAATCCTTTGATGAGGGATAGAAGCCCATGGATGGAGTATTTGATCCAAGAAGGCTTGCTATTCAAAGGGAGCCAGTTATGTATCCCAAAATTTTCAATGAGGGATAATTTGTTGAAGGAAAAGAACAGTGGAGGATTGGTTGGATATTTTGGCCATGATAAGACCTATGTATAGTTGATTTCTTCATATTATTGGCTAGGCATGAGATCTGATGTGAAAAATCTTGTGGACAAATGCATAAGTTTCCAATATGCAAAGGGAAAGCAGCAAAATATAGGTCTATACCAACCATTTCCTATTCCAAGCATGCCACAGGATGCTATAAGTATGGATTTTATTCTGGGATTGCCAATAACCCAGAGGGGGAATGAATAATTTTTTGTGGTATTTGACATATTTTTGAAGATGGAACATTTTACACCATTCCACAAAATTAGTGATGCTACTCACATAAAAAAATTGTTTTTCAAGGAGATTGTGAGATTACATGGATTTCCTAGGAGCATAGTTTCAGACAGAAACAAAAAATTTGTGGGACACTTTTGGAGGAATTTGTGGAAGAAAATGAGGACATATTTGTATTTTAGTTCATCATATTACCCTCAGACAGATGTGAATACTGAGTTAGTGAATAGAATCTTGGGAAATTTGTTGAGAATTTTAGTGATTGAACATCATAGTCAGTGGGATAAAGTTCTGCCTCAAGAAAAATTTGCGTATAATGATTCACAAAGCATAATTATTGGTAAGAGCATATTGTAGATATTATATGGAATGTAACTAAGAGGAATTTTTGAGTTAACATATTTGGGACAAGCTAAATTTCAAAGCGTAGGAGCATAAGACTTTGTTGCAGAAATGAAGAAATTGCATGAACAAATCGAAGGCCATTTGTAGATTAACTGATCCAGGTGGATATCGGTGGCCACCCACCTTTTCCATCTGGCTCAAAACAACTTTCTAGCAATTTTGATAATTTACTATTTTTAGCAGTTTTTCGGGTCCTGAACTTCTGGAGCCATTTTGAGGCCCTAAACGATGTTTTTTGGGGTATGTTGCGGTCAAAATGTTGTATTCCTCGGAAAGATATTTCCAATGGGCTATCATACGCCTAAAACGGAGATAGTATGCAAAAGTTACGACCCTGGGAAGTTGATGTACTGACTTACCCAAATGGGGCCCACATGACTTTTGGCGCTTCATCTCCTAGGGTTAGGTTTTTGGATGTTTAGGGTTTTTGAAACTCCTGTTTAT
>SNQJ01S0024182.1:11684-56256 GCA_010110895.2 Picea sitchensis | reverse complement strand
ATGGGTTTCCTCAGGAAATATATGTCTTTGTATATTTCATATGTGTGACTGATGTCGAATGTTCTATTGCTTACCTCCCTGTATTATTGTGATTGTCATTAAGTGCTCTGCAAAGAGTTTAAAATAAGCATAATTGTTTAAGCACGGTAACAACTAATTCACCCCCCCCCTCTCAGTTGTCCAACATGTAGACCCATTTACATATGAAAATTTTTCTTCCTCTTGGAAGAGGTACAAGATCCCAAGTATTGTTTTCCATTAAAGAACGATACTCTGCATTCATCATTGTATCCCAATCTAGATGACCTGAAGCTTATGAAAATGTCTTTGGATCATGAGTCTCTGAAACTTGAGCCAAAAGAGAAGAGGCTCATTGGAACTAAGAATGTGTCCAACATTGATCTGAAGAATCACCGACAAGATCACCAGTTGCTTCTCGTGTTGAATGGACCCATCTAGGAAGCGATGGAGCTAGTGTTGTTTTAGGTTCAATGGACTCATCTGGAAGAATATGAGCAGGCGAAGGTGGATTTTCATCCACATTGTCATCATCTAAAGAAGAAACCAAAATAGGAACAGAAGAAGGCACAAACGTTGAAGATGGTTTGCAGGCCGAAGAAGGCACAATCGTCGAATTAGGCTCGCAAACCAAGAGATTTTCATCAAATTTAACATCTCTTCTAATAATAATTTCATTACAATGTGGTTGAAGAAGTATATAACCTTTGACATATTTAGAATAACCAACAAATATACACTTCTCACTTTGAGGCTGCAATGCTTTCCTTTTCTCATCAGGAATGTGAGCCCGTGCTATACTGCCAAATACACATAAGTGACTTACATCTGGTTTAATTTTAGTCCAAGCTTCTTCAGGTATTATATTTCTTAGAGCCTTTGTGGGAGTGCAATTTACTATGTAATTTTCATAGTTGATAGCTTCTACCCAATACTTTAGACTTAATCCCTTAGATTGGATCATACAATTAGCCATTTATTTTAATGTGCATTTCTTTCTCTCAAAAACACCATTTTGTTGTGGTGTTTATGGAACAGTGTGTTGCATTTTGATGCCCTATGTAGTGCAGTAACCTATAAAATTATTGTTCACATATTCGCCTCCATTATCTATTCTTAACCTTTGAATTTTATGTCCAGATTGATTTTCTACAAGGGCCTTATAGGCCAGTGTCAAAAACTTCGCTCTTAAGTTTTAAGAAGTAAACCCAATGAAAGTTAAGAAATACTTGTGTTGTTCCTGAGTTTATACTTTAAGGCTCTAAAGTATACCGTCAAGGCATCTGAAAAGATAGAGAAAACTAAGGATAAGAAAATAGTTATACGAAAAGGGCTATTGTTGGTTCCTTAATTGTCTCTGTCTAGCTTCCCAGATTTCCTGGATACTAATATCTCTTTCAATTACTGCCCATGAATGTTCTAACTCAACCCGGTTATTTGTTGTCTGTAATATGGTGTTAAATAAATTTAAGGCAATGCTTGTTCGATCTGATAATCCAGGCTCAATATTGGGTTGTCTTGTAACTGGAACAGTCATGAGGGATAAAGACTAAAAGGATAATTTTTTGTGTTTTCTTTAAAGGGTTCACTATTTCTGCTTCAAAACATATAAGAACAACTCCAAAATGTTGAACTAATAGTATGACGAAACTAAAGGCCTTTCTGGCATCTAAGCTAAATTTTGAAAAGGGAATATGCATGAAATGAAAAGAAAACATAAAGTTGTCGAACAAGGTGAGGCATCAATTAAAGAGGAATCTCACTTTGTGACAGAAGAAGAAAATAGTTAGGAAAAAATCTTAATGAAGCGTCTGATATTGAAATCTAAAACATTTACAGGTCTTGTATCTGTTGATAGCCAATACAGAGGAAAAGTCGTAAACGATTAAATTGCAAGAATAAATAATCACCACAGTAGAGGTTATACTAAATTGTAGTTAAGCATTCATTAAAGTGATATATGAAAAATATGAAACGAAAAAGAAACACATAACTCAAACTTGATCAAATCTAGAATCTTCAATCTGTATTTGTATTAATTCAAAAATATCTTCAAATTCTTCATTACAATGCACCCAGAAAAAGGCCCTTTTCAGTCTCCTCCAATTATACTTATACCAGATCACCCATACATTGATGGTTGGTGATTTCCTAACTCCTAGGGGCAAATAATTATAAAAATGCAAACCTCAACCGTTCGCATGATTATCTTTTATTCTACTTTAATTGTATAATATAATTTTTCAAAATGATACTTCATTGTTTTATTGAACTGTCTCTTTCTTTCAACCCAATACATTCAATACATTTTTCAAGAAAGTGTACGAAATTTATGGGAGGCTCTAGAAAATCCTTGGCTTCGAATAGATAAATTTTTATCTGAATTTTCGAAAGTCGGTCTTCGATCCCCTTACCAGCAAACTTAATCGATTGAAATTTTAAGTTGGGCTTCACTAGCCACCTGTCTATTAGGGTAGCATCCATTTCCTTTAACTGTGATATTTCCATCTGAATTTCGTTCAAACCCTCTTTGAAATTCAACTGGTGTCTTACAATGTTTATATGTCCTAATTGCCCAGTGCAATTGTCTCTTCCAATACCTAATGATTCCTTGTCCAACAAATCAAAGATTTCTTCACAATCGTCTTTGATTTCTTTGGCTATTTTCTTATTTTCTGTTATGTTGATTTCCCACACCTTGAGCATGATATCGCCTCTGATCTGCTTTGTGACAGAAAGATTTGGAATTTTTAATACTTCTTCATTTTATGAACATACAAATGCCTTTTGAAAAGTGGCCCTTGCTGCTTTAGCTTATTTTTCTTTAAAAATAATATTATCAAGAGCACTACTTACTTCCTGAAAATAAATCTGAATAATCTCTATTTGGGAGATTACTCTTTGTTGCTCGGATTCTATCTTCGCATGTATTTCCAGTGACTGGTCCTGAAAAAATTTCAAATCTATAACCTGGCCTTTTATTGAATTCAATTTAGCCTGTAGTTGTCTTACTGATTCTTCTTGCCGAATAACCTGTATTTGGCTAGTCTGCATCTTCTCGTTCATCTCATCTAGACTCGACTTAAGTGATTGAATTTCTTGCTTGTCACTAGCTCTGGCCTTCTCTAGACCTTTATTTATTTCTTCTTTGATATTTTTCTCTGTATCTTTTAGTTGGTTTTGCAACTGGACTATCCTATGGTTACTCAGTTTCAACCTTGTTCTCATATTCTCAACGGTGAATAGATTTGGCATTGCTAGGGATCCCATGGAGCCCACTACCTCAGTAGTGAAATCTCCCTCTTCCAAGTTTTGCCCATCTATCAGCACCCTGTGTTTCTTTACCATTCCACCTTCTGTTATGTACATCACTTGCTTTAATACAGCCTTCCTCTTTTTACTGAAGAAGTAATCAGTGGGAGGTATTTCTTCTCTGGAGATAGGTTCGAGGTCACTAGCATATATGACTCCTATATGAGGGAGCCCAAAAGTAGACTGTAAAGGGGTCAAGGAAGTGATGGGATTACCCAACTCTATGGATTTTATTTCCCCTGCAGTCTTGGGGGTATCAATATCAATAATAGATGATGAAGGGGGGTAGATTGACTGGAATAAGAAGGTGTCCCAGACCTTCTTTATATTTCTACTCCAGAATTCCCTATCTGTGGGACTTCTATTTTTTGTGAAGATCCTTTGGCCCCCTGTGGATTTTCCTCGGTGCCTGCTTTATCCTATGCTTTATGTCTGAAGCCTGGGGGAATGTTTTCTTGTTCTAGAGGAGGTGTTGTTGCTTCGCCTTGCAATGCCTTGGGAAAACCACTTTGTCTGTGTCTCTGGAAGGTTAGAAGACTAATTTGCAAGTCGGGTGGTAATGTTTGTACCCTGTCTAACACCTCCTCATAGGTTTTGACCCCTTCAAAAATGTCATCGCGAGGGGATTCCTCATGTTCAAACGCTTTCATGCCACAGCGAGCCATGTGGCTTCCCACTGTTTGATAAGGGTCATGTTTCTTGTGTTCGAGATTCACCAACTTGACCTCCTCTAGAGCTGCAGCTTTGACCATGGAATGACCCAAGTTGAGTAGTGAAAACCTTCCAATATTTACAGGAAAGACTGGCCAAAACTTCTTTTGAGTTGTCTTCAGTTTTATCCCAATACCACCTATAATTATCTGATGAGCTACCTCCCTGCACACCAGTCTGTCAGGGAGGAATTTCGAAATTTCATGAGGGATAGAACATCCGAAAACCCTGATATAGGAGAAATTATCCTCAATAAACCAATCGGAAACCGCCTTGAGGTTTCCTATAACCGACTCTAAAATACGGGGGGTTGCACATCCATACAACATCTGATGCACTGGTATCACTACGAAATGACAAACTTTGTAAAAATAATCCTTAGCATTTTCTTCCCACTGCTTAGAATTATATTCATGAATAGGTTCAGTGCATGTTGGGTTCCAACTCCAATTCATCAAAGGGAAAGGAGTCATGAAACATATAGCGTCCATGATATATGCCGACATGTAAAAGGCTACTGGTTGGCCATTGGATCTTGTGGTTTGATACTCCATAACCTCCTTAGCTAGGTTATCTGATAGAATTTTATTCCAATTGAAGCTATAGCCTTTGGCTGCTTCATGTAAAAGGGGCACCCATTCTGCAGGGAAATGGGTAGGACTTTTCTTCTCGAAACGTCTACATAGAATCATGGCCACATAGACCATGTACTCATTCAATGAGGCTGTAGAATAAACGTTATGGGTATCAGCCCTGAACTTTGTTGGGTGTCTCCACCAGTCTTTGATTATGTCAGGGTATGTTTGATCTGCCTCTTTGCATTCTTTCCTTTGAAATTCACTTACAAACTCTTTATTATAAATGTACTTAGAATTGGGAGACAATTTGTACATTACTTATATATGCTCTAGTCTGAAAGACCCGATGACGACCCCTTGGTTGTCCAAAATGCTTCTCCTCTGCACGTCCTTCCTCTCTAAAGCCCAAATGATCATATCGTTGTATGTCATGAGTCATGGGCGCGTGTCTACTTTGTGAAGTTCGGACTCTGCTATGTCCCGGAGTTTGTTTTCAAAATCATTGGGAAAATTCTTGATTTCGTAGTCTAAGGTTTCGAAAAATTGCCTCCATGATTTGATGGAATCAATGGCATGCGGTGTAGTATCAGACACGACATCTCCTTCTGGGCTTGAGCTTTCAGCTACTTCTTCACTTTTCTTAGGTTCCTTTCTAGGTGCCATAATGTTCGTGTTTAGACTAAAAACCTGTTCGCAGAGGAAAAATATATAAGTCTGGATAAATTCAACTCACTCTTGCTTGTAAAAACAAGAATGAAACTCGAACTATTGAACGTTTATTAGCCTTTATTTTTTCTTAATATGAGCGTACTATTACAGGCGATAAGGAATTAATGTTTTAATGAGGAAGATACGCCTGGAGATATGCCTTCATATCAAAAACATCTCCATTTTCTTGTTATTAATACTGTCATGTATCGACGATTTCAAACCGGAGTTTCGAAAGGACTGCTTTCGACAAATCCCAAAATGCGAAACGCGAAAAGTAGTTTGGTCATTATTAATCTTGTTTTAAACTGACTTAATTTTGTTTTAAACTTTGTTTTAAATTTGTGATTTCACATTTCGGAATTTCGGGGATCCGGTACCCAAGAGGTATGTCATAATCAAACCCCGAATCGTGAAATCGCAAGGGGATTAATTTAGGCGCTAAAAACTCGTATTAATGCCTTAATTAATTGATATTAGTGATTAATTGCTTGTTTTCGGAAATTCAGGGATCGGGCACTCGAGGGTCGACATTTTGAAAGCACTTTGTTACAGGAAAACCCGAATTGAAAAATATTAATGAATCGTTGATCGTGTTTAAGATTTTAATTAATCATGACTTAAAAGATACTTTGTGAAACGCGCATCGGGACTTATAGCACCCACTTTTTATTTTTTGTGTTTTATTACTTTAATATAAAGCCTTTTCGGGATTTCGGCACCAGGACTCTGGAATTTCTAACTAAAGATCATACCTCACAAAAAACAGAATCCCGAAACCTGAAAAAAAAAATCGAAAGACTTTTGACTCTTTTTTAGGACTAAGGGTGGCTCCAAGACTAGAAAAAGGTGAAGTTTCAAATTAAAAGGGTAAAAAAATAAACTTCGTGTCAACAAATTGCACCCAAAAAAAGAAGGAGAAGAAAGTGGACCACACAAGTCATTGTGAACATGCTGCAAAGGGCCCAAGGCATGCCAATAGACACATTTATCAAAACTGTCCTGATGATGTTTGTCGAGAACACAATTGGCACAAACACCATCTCTGCATGAAACAAGACAAAGACCAGTCACCTTTTTTTGATTACATAGTTGTTGCAATGAGCGATATTTTAGATGACCAAACCGCTCATGCCAAAGTTTTCTCAAGTCAACACTATGAGAAACAAAAATTGATGGAAAAGATGATGACCCAAAGTTGTTAAACTTGTACAACTTGGTAATATCATCAACACTTCCAATTCCAAGAACATGCTTAGGATATTTTAGATCCTTGATTACAACTTGGTGAGGTGAAAACTCCACGGTTTTACCTTCACCTGAATGAGTGATTTGATATACTGATAGAAGGTTACAAGAAAGACTTGGAACACATTATACATAATTGAAATGAACATTATCTACTTGAACTATTCCAGATCCTTCAACACTGAGAGATCTATCATCACCAACAAATATTTTATTGGTGTTACATTCATTTAGAGAAGAAAATATGTCTTTATCCTTAGCCATATGATAAGATGCTCCATAATCAATAAGCCACTCATCGGAAGAAGTAGAAGTTGCATTGAAGGAGAAACCAGAAGTAGAAAATGCATGTCCATGAGAAGAAGAAGTAGTAGTAGAAATAATATTGATGTTGTGATTCTTCATCACTACTTCTAAAGCTGCCATCTTCTTGAAACATTTGGACTCATCATGACCATCTTTATCACAAAAGTTGCAATGCCTGCCAATCTTCTCATTTTTAGATTTTGCTCCTTTGTCACCATTAGGAGCTGAAGTTGTCTGAGTGAGTTTGGGACCCTTACGTTGCTTGTTTTTGTGGCGAGGATGTTGCTTCTTGGGTTTCTTGGTTTTATCTTTCTATTGGGCAACTAAGTCTTTGTTGGAGGTACCTGTAGTGTTGATCACTCCAAGTTGTACAAGCTTATATTGCTCTCTAATCAAAGCATCACAAAAGGACTCAAGAGTGGGTTTTTTATAAGCTTTCCTTAAAGCCTCTCTCATGGCATAAAAGGTAGATACAAAGACAGAATATCCACTACCTAGCTTAGAAAGAATAATATAGATGCAACGCTCTTCCTCCAACTTTATCTCGCATTCTTGACATAAAATTTTGAGTGTTTTAAACTTAGATAGATGGTCTTCAATGAAAGAAAAATCATTTGGACTTAAATTCAGTATTTGATCTTCTAACTGATGTGCTCGAATAATATTGTGTTTACCAAACACAAATTCAAACTTTTCCCAAGCTTCATCGGGGTCATAAATTTCTTGAAGGTGGAACCTTAAATCAGGAGAGATGGACATTTTGATCAGTCCACATGTTGTGTCACTGCTATTATCCCATTTGAATTTCTTATCAACATCAGTGGGTTCTTTTTCCTTTCCCAAGGTAATCTGGTACAAGCCTTTACTTCTTAATAAATCCTCTATATGGAATTCCCATTAGAAGTAGTTGATGTTGGTAAGCAAAAGATCATTGGAAGAAAACATATTAAATATGCATATAATATGGATTTAAAAACTGAAATTGATTATCTTGAAGGAAAGATCTGGAAAAATTAGGCAGTTTAAAAAAAAAATTGCACTGAAAACGTACTTTGGATGTGAAATTTATGTTCTTTTAAAAAGAGGAATAAACGATAACCAAAGAACCGTGTGGTGGTGATATCACTTTTACAAATAAGTTTCTTTATGAAGTAACATACTTTTATAAAAAGAAGTGGGGATCACTTTTACAATGAAGTTACTTTATAAAAGAAAGTTGCATGCAAAATAAATAACTCTAAAATAAAATATTAAAGCACCTTATAGTGATTCACTTTTATACATGAAGTGAAATACACTTTACAATGGAGCATGAATTTTTTCAAAAAAAGTAACAAAAAGAGAGACTTGAACTCAAGACCTCTTACTTAATAAGGTAACTTTTAACCAAGTGAACTAGAAAAACATATTGTATTGTTTAGCAATAGGGTTGTTGTTGTTGTTGTTGTTGTTGTTGAGCGTGTTCATAAAAAACTATTTTCACACAAGAAAAAAATTTCAATTCTCCATGACAACAAGGGTTAAATCTCAGTTAGTTTACCCAGAAAAAACACCTTTTCTAATCTATTTTTGATTTGTCGAGATCGCACAGGGTGCGAGGAAAAGAGAATATGCATATCCAAAAGAGTAGCAACCCAGAAACATAAAATAAAAAACCAAAATAATACTCTGCAAAAATTTTAAAAATGGCGTATTTGGGATTTATACCTCCGGATCTGACTGAAATAGTTGTATATTGGGAAAATAGAAACCTTTTCGAGTGAAACGAAAAGCGTTTTGAATGAAACTAGCGCTCTGGATGCAATGGAACAATCCTCTTGGCCCAAAAATGTACGAAAATGGCAGAAAACAAAGATGAGGCAACTTGGCTTCACGATCTCAATCTACAACAGGAGCAGGTCTTCAAACAGGCTCTGATACCATATTTGACTACACAGGTATTCCACAGAGGATGAAAATATTCAATAACCACTCACACAACCATATCAAAGATTAACACACCAATATTTTGACGTGTTAAAACCCCTACAAGGAAACATCCACGGCCCTAGCCAACGCAGCCACTTGGAGCAGTTTATTAATGCAAAAGAAAAATATTACAGAGAGATTTTATAAGAGTTTCTCACAATCGATCATTGAAAAATGACCCTCCATGCTCTTTAAATAGATATCATGGACCAATTGAGTTTTAAGTCACGGATCAATGTAGTCGTTAAGATTGAGGAGAACATGAACCATTGAATCACTCTACGTTGGGAACATATCGTGATTGTCGAATTTCCTAACTACAAATGCATACTAATGCATACTAAAGAAACACACTTTTACCTAAGGACAAATTAGACCAAGTAGATATTAACTAATTCCTAAGTGTCTAAATATCCTAACATCCCTATGTTCGGTAGTGGTCACTCTGGCAAAATATGAATCTCATTTTCAACCTCATGCTTGGGTGGCAGTCCCCTAGGCTCCCGAAACACTTCCATGTATGCTTCTATCAACTGTTGTAGTTGTTAGAATTGATTTCCACTACATACTTCTAAGGATTCCTTCATCTTCTGTTGGATTCCTTCTCCTTGTTGTTTTCCTTGTCTTAAAAAAAATAAGACAAATTTCTTCGTATTTCCCAAGACTCTTCTGGCCTAATGAGTGCTAATTAGGGAGATTTTAGCTTTGTCCTTGTGTGCATTTATGGAATATGCTCTTCCCTTTCTGAATAGATTTTATTGGTTAGTTCTTTTCCTGAATATGGCATCCCTCACGTACAAATATGGGCTTCCTATGATGACTTTGCATACATCCAAAGGAACCACATCTACAACCACTTCGTCAACATAGTTCTGGTTTATGGTGAATTTGAATTTGCATTGCTTCTTGACCTTCAATTTCACTTCATTACTTACCTATCCCAAATGGTATGGTTGTGGATGGCCATGTTTCTCTATCCCAAGCTTCTCAACATCTTTTTGTGGATGGTCCTATGTCTCTATACCAAGCTTCTCAACCAAATATATAGAGATTAAGTTGGATTGTGAACCAAGATCAAACAAAAAATCCAATAATGTTTTGTTTCATGGATTTTAACACGTAACAATTCTGGCCATCAATTCTCCATGTATAACACTAATGCTACCTCCTTTTGTATATTGATGCAACTAATATTCCCTTTTAGGTCTGAGATGTTGTCCACCCTCTCCTCAGCATCCACACTTAACATTTCTTTCTCCTACTTCTGGAAATGCTTGGGGTGCTTCTCAAGGTGAAATTTCCAACAATCTTCTTCATCATTATGTCCCTTTGGTCATAACCTTTGCATTTTGGCATATGGGTTTCTTCTTGTGTTGTTTCCACAATCTCTTCTCATTCCACTTCTTTTTATCATTTCCCTTCTTCTCTTTTATAATTTTGTTCGCCAGTGTGTTCCGGGTTGTTGCTTCCGCTTATCTCTTTGAGGTATTGTTCCTAAACACTAGACTCATTAATTGTATTTGGTATAAACAACATCAATTGACATCGAATATGCGGTAGAAATTCCCCTGCATACTTGATCAACATTTCATTACTTTTGAGTGAGATTCCCATTTAAACTACTCTATTCTTGAACTCAATGGTGAATTATTGCATTGATTGTCCTTGCCTCTGCCTAAAATAATGTTAGACTATTTGTTGGTGCTCCTCATACCATATTGGATAAAATTGCTTGATCATATCCCGAACACCTCCCATTCAAAGGACCGGTGGTTCATTTCCTAGTGCTCTTCTTATTGTGTCACTCTCCCACCATGCCAAGGCATGGCCTTCGAGCTTAAATCGATCGAATGAAATCTCTTGCTTCCATGTTACCTCATGCACATTGAAGTGTACCTCCATTTCTTGTATACATTGGTTCAACTTGTTGGCATCAACTTCTCTGAAATATTGTTTTATTTCCACCTTGGCCTCCACACGAAAAGGTACATGTGTCTTACCATAGTTGCATTATCTCGTCTTTGGCTCATCCTTGCAATCTACCTCTGGTTTCTTTTCTTCTCTCTTGGGTTCATTTTCTCTACATTGTGCTACCATTAATGTCAGTGTGGCCATGCTCTTCTCAAGACAATCCAATCTGACTCAAGGATCTTCTTCCTCATTTCCAACTTGATATTCCCCAACCATTTGTGGTGCTTTACTATGCTCTAATCCCGACAACAACTCTTGTCCACTTCTCCTGTAGTCACTACAGGTACTTACCATATAGGTCACACTAGGTATTTGAATCCAATGCTCTAATACCATATGGTCCATAAATGGAAGGTTTTTTTCCCAACTACCTTCTCAACATGGATCCCAATATAATTATTCTTATTCTTTGTATTTGTTCTAGTCATTACCTATCTTACTCATGCTTAAAATTTCATGAAATATGAGGATGTTAAAGAATAAATTCCCATCATTATTCAAGGGTGCACAGAACCGGCGTAGACCATTACAAGTGAATAATGGAGCAAAAGAAATGTATTGTCAACAAAGGAGGTTCCAGTAGTGATCGAGTAATAGGTTAATAGCATGTGAATGTTCAGTTTTCTACACACGACAATAATATATACTTGGAGAACATTGTTAGTTTGAAGATACTGATGAAGATGTCTTTCACGCTCATAAATGTGGTCAAACAAGAAGAACAAACTAGCATTGGTCTCCCCTTATCTAGGGTTTACAATGAGCATTAGAATAGCAAGTATATTCATGTGGGTGTCTCCTTAGAAGGTTCACTTGGAAAACAAAGAGATTGCATGGTACACTTCTCAGAAGTTAATGTTTGCACTAGAAAGAGAAACATGAGAGAAAATTAGGGTTCATGCTACCAAAGAGAAATGTGAGGGAAAATTAGGGCTCATGCTAAACAAAGAGGGACATGAGAGAAAATTTAAGATGGTGTTGGACACAGAGGAACGTGAGAGAAAATGAGGGTTGGAGATGGAAAAAGAGTAACGTGAGATTAAATTAGAGAGGGTGATCCAATGGTTAGGCACGCCTAGAGAACTAATTGTTCAACCAATTTATCCTCACCCACAAAAATTTAAAAAAATGCACAACAACAATTAATAATGGATTGCCAACAATTTTAATAAACCACACAAGTGAATTTGAACCAATCAACTACTCAATACATAGAGGAAACATAAAAACAAACTCATAAGGCAAGTTTTTACCTTGGAAACCAAATGGGAAAACCAACATTCAATTACCTTCGGCTAGGCTTTTATTATCTGGTAATGGCATGATTACATGCTCTCTAGTTCAGCTTGGCACTTCTTGGTGAAGTATCGACAACATAGTCCTTCCTTTATTTTTCAAAGAACTCTTTATCCATTTCCATGAACTAGCATATAGGAGCTCAATGGGATAGGTGGAAGGTCAGGTGTCCCTAACTCTTCAACTTCCCCAAGTTTGGTTCTCCTCCTTCATTTATTTTCATTTTTTCTTTTATGAGTATAAAGAGGGTCTATGAATCTTTATCTCTTTAATACAGTTTTGTTTTCTTTTACAATCATCTCCTGTCACTTGCCTTAGGTTTTGATGGAGTGAAAATGTGGACATCGGTCATGGTGGTATGGGTCCCTTCATGCAAACAAGCCAGATCCTTCTTTATCCAAAGCCTGGAACCTTGTCCATGCTATAAATACCCGAAAAAGCATGTGCCTCATCCAATTGTTTCTTTCTTATATCCAATTCGGATCATCCACCCCCCATGTCCTTAATGGAGCAGTCCAAAGTCCCCCCCCCCGCGCCCAAGTAGTTTTTTTATTTTTATTTTATTTTTTTAGCAAGCAAAATCGACAACTAGTTGGGCTCATACCCGCATGACACAGGGTCAATTCTGACTACTACCACGATAAACTCCAAGCATGCCAATGTGGCCCCACACGTGGCACACGAGGTAAGTCAAGGTTTCAAACCGGTCACTCCACATAACGTAGTGCCTTAACACTACACTCCATCACCGATTGTTCTACAACTCAGGAGCATTTTATTTTGTTTTAGTGTGTGTGTGTGTGTGTGTGTGATTCATTTTTTATTAATGTTATTAATTATTTTAAGTTACATTTTTTACCTCGAAAAAAGGGGTGGGGTGCTACTAGGAGCAACAATTTTCGATTTCGGTGTTGATTTTAAGCTTTTTGTTGCAATGATAGAGGTTGTTAATGTCATCCTTTCAAAAGATTTAGAGTTTTGACCCTGAAAAAAAAAAGGTGGTGTTGTTAGCGTCGCTTTTTTATTCGAGGGTTGATTTTAAGGTTTTTGTTGGAAACATTATGAGGTTGCTAAGGATATGTTTGCAAAAGGTACTAATCTTAACTCCGAAAAAAAAAGGGTCGTATCGGTAGCACCACTTTTTTATTTGGAGGTTGATTTTGGTGTTTTTGACCCAAAAATATGGGATTTTAGAGGTAGAGTTCTCATTTTGAGGTCACGGTTCTCATCAAGTTGGTAACTATGTTATTAAATATGGATTTCCTTTTCCTTCTTTTTTTAATATCAACTACAATTTTTTCCATTTCTTCAATCGAATGATCGCTCCCAAAAAAGTCTTCCCAATATTTCAATTCAACATATTTGTACTTCTTAAGTAATCACTTGGACCCATAATCATTGGAGGGCCTTTATTGTCAAATTTCCCATGAAATTGACCGTGAAGTGATTTTTGAACATATGCTTTGGTGGTATAAAATCCCATTGTTTCTATAAAAAAAAATTATGTATATCTTTAGAATGTCACTTTGAAATTGATCTTTGTGTCTTGGACATGTGAATATCCCCTCCATTTGAATCTATGCAATTCAATAAGGAACTCGTGTTTATAATTACAAATAAAATAGTATATTAATTCTATAGAGGTCAAACTACAAATAATTTATGAAATGTAAATACATATCATACATTATTATGCCATTCCATAACAACAATACCTCATCAATCAAAGGTGTAATATAAACATCCATTTTTTTACTTGATGTCTTGTTGGAATGATGAGGGTTACATTAAGGTGCTTCTTTTGAACATTCATCCATGGAAGAATGTTTAGTATCAATTCAATTTACCAAACATTATACTTATATGATAGAAAAGTGTAAGGGCACCCTCCATCCACTACAAGGCTAAACTTCATACTATGTGGTTCATCTTGTTATTTGGCCAGTTTTCAGGTGTTTCATTGCTTTGGAGTCCACTCAATTCATATGAAACAATATTTAGTTTCATTCCTTACATGCCAATTCATCAATTTTGCAAGTGAATTGCAACAAAACATTCATTGAAACTAAGGTATAATTGATGTTAGATATTGAGATCCTAAAAGTACTTAGCTTAATATTATGTTTTATTGTACTTAGGCTTTTCTAGAATGAATATTGTTAAAGCAAAGAGTTATTTCTTAGAAATCAATCATTTGGAAGTTAGAATCTTCATTTATTTTACACGAACACTTGTTATACTCACATGATTATGTGATGAGATGTCCATAACAAAATTAGTTTAGGAATTAGTATGATGAACTTATTTAAGCTCTCATTTTCTCATGTGAGAGTAAAGTTGAGATTGTAAGCTCTTGCATTATTTATGTAATTTATTTGTGTAAGAAGACATTCCAAGCGAAGAAGACATTGGAAAACTCTGTTGCATTGATCAACGGTTGATTGGTATGTCAGTTGTTCAAAAATAATTAGGAAAAGAAAATTAAAATTTATGTTCTATTTTACATACATTTGATGTTGAATTCAAGTTTTAGATCTGTCATTTGGATGTGAAATTATAAGATGTTATCAAAATATTGGAGATTCCAAAATCAGTGGCCTTCCAGGGCGACTTGGCACAAATATGCAAGTATTTTGCGTTTGGGTTTAATTGGATTTCCTCCTCAGAATACTTAGTAGTCTTTCCTGACCAAGCATGATTTTCCTTGCAAAATCTCTGGCCTTCTTTGAAGGCCTTGTCACCCCAAGATCCAGTCACAATATAATATATTATATCTTCTACACCACACAAGTTTAACGACAAACAAGAAAATTGTGTTGAAGCCACCCCGAAGGAAAAGGACCTCATAATTTGCAGGAAAGCTAAGAATCTCATGCAGATCAGATTCAACCTTCTGTATAACAGACGCAAAACTCTTTTTTTTTCTATTTTGAAGGGCACCCGGAGTATGCGTGAATGTTGTGTTCCATTTTATTTAATTCGTTGATTGCATATTGTCCCATTTTATTTAATTTGTTGATTGCATACAACATTCAACTCATGAATTTGAAACGAAATTAGGATCTTGATCTGGCATTCAAGAACCAAAAAGTGACACCTCAAAACTAGGGTTTCAAGTTCTTTTAAGGCATGCAATGAATTGACACTTCCAAATGGACATTGGGCTCTCTACTCTTCTTCTTCATTGATTTCTCAAGGATTCATCTACACCCATGAATCTCATTTGTACAGTCCAACAGCTCATATTTTAAGGAATTTCACGTCCAAAGCATACCTAAAACATGTTGAAGGCCCTGTGATGTTGTATTACAGATTTTTTTTTTCCATAGGAGGATTTTCATAAGTTGTGAGATGAGTTTCTGCATAATTTATAAGAAAAACTTGAGGAATATTGAGATCTTATGAATATTGGTGTTACCACAACCGAAGCTTGGAAATCGCCTAGAGATCCAAATAGCAGATCGCCAAGAATTTGAGAAGGTTTGAAAGTTCAATATTTTATTTGGCATCAATTTTCACATATCCTAAATGCTAAACTCAAATTTATTTTATGTAACATATTAAAGAAAAGTGTATAAAATATTTCTAAGAAAGAAGGGAGGAGACAATTAATATGTCTTTTTATGTATTTTGAAGTAAAATTTACTTCAAGAGTGAGGATCAATATCAAAATTTCGAAGCATATTGTTAAAAAAAAAAGAGAGACATGAGATACTTATGTAATTTGAAGTAATTATTTTACTTCAATGGGGGTAGATTGTAATTTTTATCTCTTCAAGATTATGAAGAGATAAAGTAGGTTTGGTATTTCAAATTTTGAAATTTTATGCAAATTTTATCATATTTTTAAGAATTGATTAGAGCAAGTAAAAATCTCAATCAATCTCTTTTTCAAGTGATTGTACTATGGTAAGGCCAAGATCTCGAAGTCCTTTTTTGTGGAACAGTGTGTGGTGTGTTCGTGGTTGTTCCTTTTTGTGGTGCATGATTTATTTCTTATTTTGGGCACATAAATTTCTCTTCAAGCAAATATTCGCAATGTCCAAACTTGTAAAATTATTTTTCGAGTCTGATAAACTCAAAGGCTCCAAGAATTAAAAAGCATGGAAATGACATATGGAAAGCACTTTAATTTACAATGACCTATGGAAAGACTAAAACCAAATAAACCCACTAACGCGGGACCACTAGCTAAATGGGAACTTAAGGATTGAAAGGCTTTAGTATTGATTAAATCATCTATAAATGAAGAAATTTTATTTGTATTGAAAACGCATCAAATGCATGGTCTGCATGGAATATTTTCAGATATTTGTTTGATACACAACCCGGAACAAAACGAGTTGATATTCAATTAAAGTTGGTTCAACAGAAATTGACTAAAGGTGGAGATGTACTTGAGTATATTTCCAGACTAAATAACATCAAATAGGAACTAGCAAAGGCCGAATTTATTGTTGTAGATGATAGTTTGATGAAAACTATCTTGATTGCAGGATTGTCATCCTCTTCTAAACACTTCTTAGAGACTTTACAATTGACAGGAAAATTAAAGAAGATAATGTTTGATCAATTGAGTGAATTGTTATCTCAACATGATAAAACGTTTTGAAAGAAGAAACAAGTTGGAGAACATGTTGTCTTTACAAAATCAAGTATTAGTAAACCTTCAACTGAAAGTTCAAGAGGAAGAGGAACTTAGGTGAATAATAGAGGAAGAAGCAATCAAAATCAGTCAGCATATAGAGGAAAAGGGCATGGACAAAGTCAAGGAAGAGGAAGCAGTCAAGGACAAGGAAACAATAATTTTCAACAAGGATCAAACCAATTCAGAAGAATTCAATCAGATTGGCATCCAAATAGTAGCAATCGATATGGCAGAGGAATAGATTTAAGTGAAGTAATATGCAGATGTTGCAACAAAGTTGGTCATTATGCAGAAAATTGTCGAAATCCAATCGATAAAATATCGAAGTTTAAGCAACACTCAACTTCAACACAATATGTTAATGCCCATTATCAAGAATAGGATGACTCTGAATATGTATTCACCGCACTTGAACACTCAGAATCAAGCACTTTTCTAGTCTCCAATTATTATTTTATAAGTGAGTATGAAGATGCATGGATACTAGACACAGGGGCTACTCAACACATGACTTTTTGAAGATAATACTTTTGGACATTTTAGGAATGTGAATTAAATTCAATCTTCTTGGTTCATTATACAACACACACAACTTGTAGAAAACATACTTTGAAATTTTCTCTCGATGGAATTCGCGAGAAAATGATTTTGAATGTTTGGTATGTACCTACATTCAAATAGACTTTGTTGTCCTTAGTGATGATTCGACAAGAAGGACATCAAATCATCATGGAAGATGGGTTGGTGAAAATCAACTCCACAAAACAAAATTTGAAGACATTCATGACAAGTAAGGAAGAAGGCAAGATTCTTAGGATGAAATGGAAAGTCATTCCTTGGAAGCAAGATTTTGCAAGAATCATTGATTCAACAATTTCACCTATAAGGTTATGGCATGTCAGATATGGATATTTGAACTTTGATAGTCTCTCTTAAATACAAAAACAAGGAATGGTTAAAGGACTTCCCACTTTTAAGAAAGAGAATGCAATATGTGAAGCTTGCATTTATGGGAAACAAAATCGAGAGATGTTTCCTACAAGATCATGGAGAGAAAACAAATATTTGCAACTTATTCACAGCAACATGTGTGATCCTATAGAGACTTCTCTAGGAGGATGTAAATATCGTTTAATTTTAATTGATGATTTTAGTCGTATCACTTCGGTGCATTTTTTGAAAGAAAATGGAAGAGAATTCACTCCAATGAATTCCAAAATTATTGCAGACATAAGGGTATCAGAAGGAAATTTAAAAATTCATACACTCCACAACAGAATGGAGTCATAGAAAGAGTGAACCGTACTTTGTTGGGAATGGTGAGATCAATGTTAACTTTCAAATGCTTAAGTTCCTCCTACTGGGTTGAATTATTACATAATGTAGTTTACTTAAGGAATAGATCTCCCATTGCTTGTTTGGATGGTATCACACCATATGAATCTTGTTATGGTTTCAAACCAAGAATTAAACTTCTTTGAGTTTTTGGTCTAGTATGCTTTGCTTTAGTTCCTAAGGAAAAGAGAACTAAGATAGATTTGTTGAGTATGAAGTGTATATTGATTGGATATTCCAATGAAAAGAAGGGATATTGTATTTTATCCAATGGAAAATTTATTGTAAGTCAAGATTTCATCTTCGATGAAACAAAAATCAAAAGTGCTACAGAAATTGAAAGCCTTATAGAAAAACTAGAAAAACAAGTGGATAAGGAGAAAAACAGGATGCAAAATAAACCAAGTAAATACTGTTGGTTTCAAATCGATTGGACTTCACTAAAAAATGGTAGTTCTTCAACAAGTTTTTCTTATTCTTTATCAAAAAAATTGTCTGAATATTCATCAAACAGATTATCTCATAATGAAACTCCACCTCAACATACTTCAAAGGAAAGGAGAGTTTTTGTTTTTATCAATCCTATTGTTCATAATGGTGATAATTCAGATACCCAATCTAGTCAACATCAACTACCAAAATGGGATATTCAATTTTTGAAGGATGTTGGGCCTGATGAACAAAACAAAATAGGCACAAGAATTTCAACCAGGGAAGAAGAAAAATTCTCCTTAGTAACAAATGATTTTACTAAGCCATCAACTTTCAAAGAGGCAATAAAAAATGAAGAATGGAAAAAATAAATGATTGATGAATATAATTCAGTGATGGAAAATGGTACTTGGAAACTTGTTGATTGTCCTCATGATGTTAAACCCATCTAATGCAAGTGGGTTTATAGAATCAAGTACAAGCCAGACAGGATGATAGACAAATATAAAGAAGGACTTGTAGCCAAGGGTTTTGCACAACAAGAAGGGATTGAATATGAAGAAACTTTTGTGCATATGGAAAAGTGCAACACAATTAGAATGGTAATTGCTTTGTCAACTCATAAAGGATGGAAAGTATAGAAGATGGATGTTGAAAGTGTCTTCCTCAATGGATATTTACAGGAAGAAGTCTATATGACTCAACCTCCAGGTTTTGAGCTCAAAGGACTAAAACAAAAAGTTTGTAAGTTTATCAAAGCATTATGTGGATTGAAACAAGCTCCCAGAGCATGCTATGCTAAAATGGATGATTGCCTTCACAAAGTTGGATTTCATCGAAGTGAATTTGGTGATACCTTATATGTACGTCTATAGGGTAAACTTCTAGTGATTTTAGTAATGTATGTGGATGACTTGATCATTAGATATCATATTTTGGATAAATTGCGTAAACTAATTCATTAATCTATGACCCATATTCATGAGTATTAGTCACAACTAACCAATAATTATCATGATTTGAATAGTCCACTTAGCACTCATTGCATTGGGTGATGCTCATAGGGGTGAAGAAGTGGGATGAAAACCATCAAAATGAATTGCATAGCATCAATCATCACTTTTGGGGCTTGCACTTAGTAACCAGGACTTCCCGGGCGGTCACCCATAACAAGACTCCTTCGGCTCAAGCGCGCTTCATTGCATATTTTTGCCCCACAATCAAGCCCACATAGATTGCTACCCCATTTTCAAAACCTTAGCCGATATTGTGTCGTATGAACTATTTAGTTAGATCTCCCTTCATTTTTTTTTATTTAGGCATCAAGGGGCTTCCGCAGTGAAAAATATTGGATATCATTTTTGGGATTAATTGCATAGAGTAAGTCATTAATCTATGACCCATATTCATGAGTATTAGTCGCAAATGACCAACAATTATCATGATTTAAATAGTCCACTTAGCACTCATTGCATCGGATGATGCTCACGGGGGTGAAGAAGTGGGATTGAAACCATCAAAATGAATCGCATAGCATCAATATTCACTTATGGGGCTTGCACTCGGTAACTAGTACTTCTCGGGTGGTCACTTGATCATTACCGGGAACAATGATGATCATATTTTACAGGTAAAGCAAGAATTACAGTCTAGATTCAAGATGACATATATGGGATTACTTCACTACTATATCGGAGTTGAAGTATTCCAACATTCAAACAACATTTTCATTACTCAATGCAAGTATGCATCTAAACTACTGAAAATATTTGGCATGACATATTGCAATTCCATTCTCACCCCAATGAAGAAAAACTTAAAACTTCAAAATTTGAAGGGGGGGGATTAGTAAACAACACTAGCTACAAGCAGTTTGATCTACTTGACAACCACTCTTCCATATTTATCATATGTAGTTAGTATTCTTTTGAGATTTATGCAGGAACCAGGGGAAAGTCACTCGAATGTAGCAAAAAGGGTTCTTAGATATATACAAGGTACGAAAGAATATGGTATTTTATACAAAAATAATAAGATTCATTTTATACAAAAATAATAAGAATCTTATACTTGTTGGATATTCTGATGCAGATTTTGCAAGAAATGTTGATGATAAGGCATCAACATCAAGATATTTGATGAATATGGGATCAACAACAATTTCTTGGAGTTGCAAGAAGAAAACTACATTGGAAAATTCTTTGGTAGAAACAAACTATATTTTAGCATGGGAAGCAATATGTGAGAATGTCTGGTTACGCAGAGTTTTATAGGATTTGGGAATTCCTCAAACATAAGCTACTTCATTGTTGATTAACAGTTAGTCATCCATTAAACTTGCTAGAAATCTATTTTTTCATTCCAAAACAAAACATGTCGACACAAAATATCATTACATCAGGCCACTCATCACAAAGGGAATCATCAAACCGCTATACTATCTTTTAAAAGATCGGATCTTAGATATTTTCACAAAAACACTTGGAAATATCAAATTTACTAAGTTCGGAGCAGAAGGTATTTGTTCTGATGTACTTTTGGATAAAAGGGGGGAATGTTAAATATTATGATCCTAAAATTACTCAGTTTAATATTATATTTTACTATACTTAGGCTTTTCTAGAATTAATATTGCTAGAGTAGTTAATACATGTAGAAAAGAGTCGTTTCTTAGAAATCAATAATTAGGAAGTTGTTAGAATCTTCATTTATTGCACATAGACACTTGTTATACTCAGATGATCATGTGATGAGATGTCCATAACAATATTAGTTTAGGGATTAGTATGATGAGCTTATTTAATCTCTCATTTTGTCATGTGAGAGTAATGTTGACATTGTAAGCCCTTGCATTATTTATGTAATTTATTTTCCTTAATTAATAAAATTTGTGTGTCTGGGGACACTTCTACCATCAATCGGCATATGTCATATCACAATATATTAGCACAATTGGATGTCTCCAATGTTGTTGGGCATTTGGATAGTTATTTTCTAGTACAAGTCGGGTTTGAATTAGGCGCACTAGTCTACACTGACGACTTTACTAGGGATTCTATCCATGAATGTGAGGAAGCATCCCTTGTGTTTCCCCCTAACATTTTCAATGGGAAAAAAAATGGCATATGGTGTAACACCATATTTGGAATAGCAAGACCTTACGCATCAATATGATATCTCCTCTCTTTTTATATCATGTATTCTTCATTGTTTTGACATTCAACTTTGTATATGATTAAATCATTCTTACATGCATGAATATGTTTATATTTAATACCCAACTTAACCAACAATTGACATGTTTTTTTACAAGTTAATGGTAACACATAATCTTTGGGGAAAATATTTTTGTTAGTGCCCTATATATTTGTTAAACATTATCTAACATGAATATGTGTGATGATAAACATATTTGATTATAATTTAATAGCAGTGTTCATCTAACATCCATTTAGCAATAATCCACCTAAAAATTTATAAATAAATTAAATAAATGTGTAACTGACATTGAGAAAATTTAAAATATTTTGTTTTTTTAAATTAAAAAAAATAAAAATAAAGATTAAACATAATTTTAATGTAAAAACTATAGTAGGAGTTGTTTTATCAAAAAAAAATCAAACTGATACTAAATTAAACACTATTAGCACCGAATTTAATGCCTTAAATCAACTCCATTATGGTTTAAAGCATTGAGCATAACATAGATCGGTGCTTTTAAAGACAAAAAGAGAAATTTGGTTGCCTCCTAAAATGTTGATTTGCTTGGAAACCAAATAGAAAAAAAAGAATTATACCCCCGACTCCATCATTTGCAATGACAATGTGAAGATAAATCTCGTTGCAGGAGAATGTTGTTTTGAATAGAACACCATTATGTGAAGAGAACACATTGTGAGAGTTGGATGCAATTGTGAAGAGATCACCAATTTGTGAAGAGAATTCTATTCGAGTAAAATACTCTTAGTTACACATATTCTCCTTTTGTTTTTAGTGTGGATTAGTGTTCACCAATTTGTGAAGAGAATTCCATTTGAGTAAAATACTCTTAGTTACACATATTCTCCATTTTTTGTATGGATTAGTGTGCATTATTTTAGTTAAGGTATTATCTTCATTCTTGATCACATTAACTAAGAACACAAAAAGAGATTTTGGGCATGAATTTGGGAAATAATTTAGTCTTGTATTTGGGGCAATTTAAGGTACCAATTTGTGGAAAGTTAGGGAATGAATTTGCAACAATGACTTTGAGGCAGACTAGAGCACAAATTTGCATCAACAATTTTGGGGCAAGTTAGGGAATGATTTTGCTATAAATTTAATCATGAATTTGTTGAACAAAAGGCATGATATTGTATCAAAATATAAGGGTAGTCTCATACTTGAATTCCCTTCCTGCTATATGTTACTCCTTTCATTGTCCAAGAATAAAGTAGTGGTGAGCTTCAAATGAAGGTAGAGGAGGAAATAAGGCAAGTCAAATGCCTCAACACATATAAATATAACTTGATATATTTCTAGTTTCTTTTTTTTTCTTAATTTTAAAATTTTAATTAGACATTTCCTAAAATAACAAAAAACAATGACTAGAAAACTTAGTTTTTTGTTTGATATGGAGATGATGGTCCACCATCCTTATTGGAATCAATTTTAGGGATCAAGGTAATGAAGAAAATGGAAATCCTTGACCCTGAACCCTAGTGAGTTACATCAAACAAAAACACAACCAATTTAAAGAATAGCAAGTAGCATGAGAATCAATTGGTTCCCAATCACTATTGTTTCAAGCAAATGAAATAGGAGAAAATAAATAAATAACACAAGAAATGTTCAGGAATAGATTGTTGATACAATCGATGTGTCTACAACATCGGGCACTAAAAATTCCACTTCCATAGCAACAACAAATTTTTCATAGAAATTTTTTGGGCATTGGAGTCCACCTAGGAAACATAATTCAACCCACTCTCTATCCTAAAAAAGTGAGAATGAGATTTGCTAGTAGCTTTCTAACTTCGCACAAATAACATAAACAACAACTTGCTCACATGTACATACCCTACTTCTTTTTGGATTGAACACGTGACCTCATAGGAGAAAACATCATCTTAACAATTACGTCCACTTAGATTGTACAATATTGATCAACAACATATTGTACATATTTTAATATTTATAAGGCAATGATAAAATATGATATGGGTAGTGGTTGATCTAGAAAATTGATTTCTAAGTTGTTTGAGAGATGCTTGTTATCAATAATTTAAATACCACCTCCATCTTGAGTTATCTAAGAGACTCCTACCTATAAGAAATATATTGATATCATATATGGAGATAGAGTTCGGTAATGGGTGGTCTATAAAAATATATATATATATTAAATTTCAAATGTAAGAGATTTTGATGCAACCAGAGAAAATACCCAAAAATATTTCTAAAGAGAATATTCTTAAAACAAAGCGAATACATGTAAAGGTATGGAGAGAACATGTAAAAAAATGTGAAGTTGCAAGAGAAAAGCGTGATCGGTGAGGAGTCTTCACAAGTATTGAAGCTTGCTTTAAACCTCGTTTCTATTTTCTTAATAAATGAAAATTGATTTGTGCCCATAAAAATTATTATTGTATGTTTTAGGTTAAGTTCACAAAGGCCAAAGTAGCAAAAAGAAAGGGCGCTCATAGGAGTGGTAAAAAAGGTTTCAATGCATTGATTTCCATGTTTTTAAGTATCGTGAGTTAGTGATTTGATTTTATTACATTTTCCAAAACATAATGAATAAATAATGTTTTTCCATGTTTTGTATTTTGATTGAATAAATAATATTTTTCCATGTTTTCTATTGTTTTCTATTTTGATAAGAGAGAAAATATGTCAAGCTTCTTTTTATATTGGGAAGTAAATAATGTAAGAAAAATGTTTCACAAATTTCATAATTTGGATGGAGAAAGAAAAATGTTAGACAAATTTCACAATTTGGATGGATAAAGAGGTGAGATTACATTGACTTTTCATTCTTAGTTTTTTCATAATATTATAAAATTGAGTTTTCATTCTTAATTTTTTCATAATAATATAAGATTTCTTTTCATTGGTTTATTATTTTAATTTAAAATCTATTTGCATATCTAATATTAAAATCTCATCCTTCTCACCATCTGTGCCACTAGAAATGCAATTGGTGAGAACAGCATTAAAACATCTCCCACTAACATTAATGTTGTCCATATCACGAAAAAATGGTTGGATAACCTAACACATCCAATTCCAAGACTTTTGTATGGTGACATTACCACAAAATTAACACTCACTACATTATACACGATCATTGCCTTAAAAAAAGGACACTACCAAGTAAGCATCAACCTAAAACCAATGGTTCTCAATACCTTCCGTATGCTTCACTCAAGGCCCTACTCTATTATAAATTAACTTTCCTCCCATAATGTTGCAATGTTTCTAATCAACATATTGTGGAATTTATCTAAATAAAGAGATATCTTTGTATAGTACAATACCAATGACTCTCTTGAACTTGTCAAAGTTTGTGACCCCTTCATCTTTTTTACCTTACCTCCCTAACCAATGCTTATAAGTGAAAAATAAAAATCAAATTTCCCTTATTTATTGAAATATGACATGGAAACTTGCATGTTAATTGCATAATTGTTAATCATATATCTACTCTTAACATTAGTATTATGATAATGTTATATTTTTTGGAGGTGAAATACTTAACCCAACCACATGCACCTATCAAGGATTTAAAAAACTAGGAAAAAACTTATTAAGACAACCTATCTTCCTCTTAACCTTGTACCATATGAAATTCTCACTTGGGTGCTCACATAAACCTACCCACTAGGAGGTTCATGATGCAGTCCACTACTGTGCCACATTCATACGTCACTTTCCCAATGATGATATGATACTACTCGACGATTGCTACAATGTGATGGATCACCTTCTTGGAGTCCCCTCATCTTGGTCTAGATGTGAGACATCTATGAGACCTTTAGTTCTCATGTGGGTCCCTTAGGTGCCTTTCCCCCATGATCTCTAGCAATTGGTCACTAGTTTGATTCACTTGATCCTTGAGACATTTCCTAACTTGATGGGTCTAGTTGATGGTGCAAGCCTCCTCAATTAGGTCCATGGTTACTTAGGATGCCTCATTTTGGGTCCATAGCAATGCAAGCCTATTTTGTACTTGATATTTACAAATTCCTTTTCAGTCAAACCTCTAAAACCCTACCCAATATCTTCTTGGGGAAAGTGTATCATGGATTTCCTTGAGTACTACTATTGTGAAATTACAATCACATAACAAATAGTCTTTTGAGCCTAAAAAGTTAGGGCACCAATTGTACCAAATTTTTGGCACACAATAAATATTGTGGTACTAAATTTCCATAGGATTAGACCATCCAATGTCTAACCTAACATTCACCTATGCCTTGAGGTCACTCCCTTGCCTATTTATACCATTCAAATCCTCTTTGTAAGTGGCTCTTTGCCTTGAGGTCACTCCCTTGCCTATTTATACCATTCAAATCCTCTTTGTAAGTGGCTCTTAAACTCTTGGATTGTTTTATCTTTGAAAACCCTAATTTATAGGTACACACTTGGATCAATTATCAAATCCATTTCACCTCTCGCAACCCCTTGAGTTGCTTGCACCTATCATCTCTAACACCTCTATAGGGATATCTTGTGGCTATCTTGGCTCCAACCTTGCAAGTTTGATTGATTCATCCTAGGGAATATTGACTCAATTAGTTCCACACATACCTTACAAGTTTCAAGCCTATAGCCTCAAAGGAAGTTACATGACAACTAGGGAAAGGGAGGTATCATCCCTACTAAGGGCACTAGGGTTTCTCTACTCTACATTATTATTGATTTATCTTTAGAGTAGTAGATCTAGTGTTTTTTTATTATATATATAAGGAAGTTACATAACAACTAGGACAAGGGAGGTATCATCCCTACTAAGGTTTCTCTACTCTACATTATTATTGATTTATCTTTATACTACTGTAAAGATAAATCAATAATAATGTAGAGTAGAGAAACCCCATTGCCCTTAGTAGGGATGATACCTCCCTTGTCCTAGTTGTCATGCAACTTCCTTATATATATATATCTTTGTATTGGATATCAGGTCGAATCTTATCTTGTAGGAGTTTGGAGGTACATGTATAGGATCTTTTGAAATGTGGATCACTCTTGGAGGCCTATTACAATTATCGTCTTTAGCCAATGGAGCTTCGCAACCTACAACAACAAATTCTGAGTGAGTTATTTCTATTCTTCTCTTTTCATTTCCAACATTAGGGTTTCTAGGAAATTAAAATAATTACCGATTAATTAACCTGAGTTAGATGGATCTCTTTCATTATTTAATTTGCTTGTAAAAATTGATATGAATCCTAAATAAAGTACCATAATCACCTACAACCATAGATAAACATTATCAATATATTAAGGTCCTGACTAGTCTAATGTTTTTCCCTCCTCTTTTGAGATTCCTTTTTTTGTCTCATTCTAGGTTTTTTCAGTTTATCCCTACAACCAAGTCTTGACTCCACTATCTTATCTTCCCCTTTTAGTAGTGTGTATGTGCTTGAGTTGTGTTCCACTACTTCCCTCACACTACATGTGATAACACAAATATATGCATTCACTACATTTTGGTGACTCCACTGGGGAGTTCCTGTCAACCCCACCATTTTTCAAGCATAGGTTTCATTCTTTTACCTTTCCTTATTCTTTCTAAACTTTTTGTAAAAATGTAGATAGATAGTTAACATGATCTTTGAAACCTCTGGGAAAAGGTATATAGATAACTAGTGTGCCCTTTGTTGGTTCTATGACAAACCTGGGGTCCACAATATGTGTCCAACACAAGCCCAATGTAGTCTAGTGCATTGACATATTCAACCTTCCAAGAGGAAGGATTTGGAAGGAGGTATCCTTGAGGAGTTATGATAGTTTCCATATGATTATTGTGTAGAGTGTCAAATAATTAGTGGGATTTTCATTGCTTTACTTATCCTTTAATCACATTCAGATAAACTAATAGAACTAAAAGCATTCACATCAATCATAATCACATACAAATCATCTAGATATATCATGAAAATGAGTGTAAAGGTAGCCATTGAATTAGAAAAATGAGTAATACAACATAAATTTGACACATAACTCATGAAAATGTGTGTGAAACTCTATTCAAAACAACAACAATGACAATCATCTCCCTTTATAGCATTACAATCCTCATATATATAGATGACTCGAGTGGTTACAGAAGATTATGGAATATACTAGGGAATCTGCTAGTTGTAACTCATCTATACAAAAGAGTACAATAGAGATAGGGTATTTAGAGATATGCCTAGAGGACTTAGATAACTAGAATAGGATGTATAAGATTGCTTATCAAACTTCACATACTTGAACTCCTGCAAGAACATATATGTAGGCTTATGTGGTCTCATGGATTCTACAGATTTGTATTCTACTAAAATCCCTTTTGTGTGGTACTTAGTTAAAACTGGGCCACAATGATACCCCTACCACACCTTCCAACTTATCCTCAAGTTGGGTTTTGTGTTTCATTCCTCAAAATGGGGATCCAAGTTTGGAAGTTCTCTAATTGTTGCATCCCTAAATTTAGTGAATTCATTAAAAATAGTGGCCCACCTCTAACTAGATTCTTATAATTTTTTGTCATACTTACATGCTAATGATTCTTCCAATTCCTCTATAGAAGGTACTACCTACATGAATGTATCTAGCTCTATCTTTTTTTTTTGTTCCATATTTTCAGTCACTATGAACTGAGATTGAGCTTTTCTTGTGAGTTCTCATACCATGTTCTTTAACTTTTCTTCTCGTCTTTGAGAGCATCATCTTTGACATATATGAATTGGGTTTCTTCCATATTATCATTCAGAATATTTGATATAATGGCATTAGCATGCATTGCCTCATACTGCACTTGTATTATTTGCTACTATGATATTGCTAGAATATCCTTGTGCTCTTGGAATTTTATCCAAAGAATTTGACATTTTATCCTTTTCTACTCTAACTTCTCTATTTTTTCTTGTGATTCTATGATTACCAGCTTAATGTTCTAAAAGTTGTTATTTTCCTTAAGCCTCTACCTCAGTGGCATCTAGTATTACAAGATATTTATTCTTTCTTTCTTATGCATCTTTGGCAGATTCTATCAATTCTTTATATTTTTACAATTTGTCAAAGAGTTGTTAATACCATTTTTATTACATTTCTTTCTTGACATCCTATCTTAAGTGCCTCGAGTAAATGTGGGGACACCTCCTTAAAACACATGGAGAGATATTTGATTACCTTCGATGCAAATTTGTGAACTTTTTCTTCATGCTTCCTTGCATCATCAACTTGCTTCTTTAGTCTCTTGAGTGTGACAATGATTTTGTTCACTTACTTTTTCAACTCTACGACAACTTCTTATGCTTTCTTCCACTAGTGGCTTTCATTCTCTACAACTCACTCTAGCTTATTTTACATCACATATTTTCATGTTCCCGAGCTTTTCTTGTTCTTTGAATTATAGGTTTTGAATACAAAATTACCTCATTTAATCATCTTTTTCTTTATCCCTTTTTGTTGTCGTTGTATTATATTTAGGAATGAGTTGAGCAAGTGAGGGAACATTCATCTTCCACATATCAAAGATATGTTGTGTCTGAAATTCATCTCCTTATCTAACTTCCTTTGCAGTGAGTGTTATTGTGGTATACAAAATGGATTTTCCTTGCCATTTCCTCTTCTTGAATACCCCACAATGGAATCCCTTTTCCTGGTATGAACCTTAAACTTGAACCTAGGACCAATTGTATGCATAGTGGTCAATGGGTTATAAACTATACTTGGTTGAATTTGTGGGTCATCGACATAGAGATATCCACTACTAGAGGAGATTTTGGATGATAAAGTTTGGGTAATGTCATAAATTTTGTGAAAGTTATAATTCAAATGGATGGAAAATGTTTGAGTATAGAGTATCCTTCCAAGTTTTCGAAAGTCTGGATAAATTTTGGGTATCCAATACTCCTTTAGCGCAAAATTTTCAGCACTTAATGTTTACTTTTTCTCATAAGCAGTAACTAACTTTAGATTTTATCCATGAACCCATCTTTGTCTTCAATGTCTTAATCTTGACACTTTTTTCCTTCATTGATGCCATAAACAAATTCAACCTTTTACTAGAGGCCAAGGTGACTATTTTACCTTCCAAATCTTTAATTTTAGTAGTTGTGGCATTATTGATGGATTTTTCTTGCTTCAATTGCTTGGCTAACTTTTAAACCATTCCTCGGAGTTTCCCAAGATCCACTATTTCCTGGAACAATTCTTCAGTGACTACCTCTCCCGTCTACCTATGTCATTCAACCATATCTAAAACATGAATGTCAATTCAACATTAATGGTTTTCGAGTCATACTCATGAGCTTGAATGCTTCCTCATATTTACTTGCTCTTGGTTAGAGGGTAGCAATATTAAATTGCCTCTTCTCATTATTCACAACTACAAAAAATATTGGAACAATCTCTCCTTTAGGAAACACTTAATGGTATTGTTGCTCTCTATATGGGTTAGATTTGTTCTTCAATTCAACCATATTAGAAAACAAATCTCAATTTGATTATAATAAGGTTGAATCATATTTGACTAAAGATGGACTAGATTATGAAGAGGTTTGAGGATGAAAACCTTCTTCAATGACAAATTTAGAATCGTATTTTTTTTAAATGATTACTATTGAAACAAGAGGTCCTATAGGAGTTGGATTTTTGAAATATTACTCCAATAATGAGAATTTTGTATCATTGACTTTTATCTCAACTTCCTCTTTAATTTTTGTATCATTGACAACATCAGATCTCCAAGGAATATCCTCTAAAATGCTTAACATCTTTTAATTTTCTTCATTGTGCACTTTACATTTATTGGAAACATGTTTGCTTGTAGCTTTCTATGCTTTTCTTTTGTTTCGTGTTTCTTATTTCTTGTTTCTATAGAGTCTCAATAGGCAATATGTTATCATATCTAGCTCTATCATGTTGCTCTTTAACTACAGAGTCTACTACTTTATATTTATTTTGAATCAAATTAGCTACAGAGTCTACTACTTTTGCAACTTTAGTCATAACTTCATCATTATCCAATATAATGACATCAAGGTTAGTATTCTACTAAATAGTTGAGATACCAGTGCTAAGAACTATTCACTTGTTTATCTTCATTGAGGTTTCAGTCTAAATTTTATTTCCTTCCATGATTTCATGTACGTATCTCCAATATTCTTTGTTTACCAATCTCTCCAAATTTAGATTGGAGTGGTGAAGATAAGTTGAAGACTTGTTTATATTTATACTTTTAGAAATGACATGGTGAGGATAACAGTGCCAAATCTCACCCAACTTAAAACCATAAGAACTTAAAATCTTGGTTATATTAGTTCGATTTTATTTATTATCAACTACAAAAGAAAAAAAATTGTAGGGAATGAGAAATAATATTTTTGATGCTTAGAAGTAAACTGCAAATTATCTGATCTTAATCTTTTCCTAATATACTCTAATGCAAATATTCTAGGGGTAAGTTAAACTAGTAGCAAATAAGGTTCGACTTTAGAACCATAAACTCTGAGAATTGTATGGTATTGGTAAATATATAAATCTCCTACCCTATCTATGCTCAATGACAAATGTTCCTTACATTCTTTTGGCATTCTAGGAGGATGTTCAGCATGAAATGTTATATAGGCTATATACATGAATTTATCAATAAAAGTTTTAAAATTTGCAGTCTTGGCATGGATTCGTACCAATGGAGTCCATTTAGAAACTAGGAGGGGGTTTCCTTAGTCATCAACTCTATTCAAATGTATAGCTTGGAAAAGCAAGATGAGATAAACCAAGTAGAATTTATACGTAGAGGATTTGTCCATTGAAAAATTACATAGTTGACAATGAATGACATCAACCAATTATTCAACATTGAAATATTGAACTAAGGGTAAATTAGGTTGTGGAAAAAAAATTCTCCATCATACCAAGGATAGTAACATTGACAATATTGTCATCATCATAACCTAAAATAAAAGAAATTGTCGAAATCACTTTTTTGAAGACCTTGGGGAAGATAGAAGTTTGAAAATAATGGGTTGAATTTGAAATTTATGCCCCCAATTGAGGGGACGTACCTAAGAGGGCTCTTTTGGATGGGACAATCAAGCTATTTAATATGTTGGTTAAGGTGTCACCATTCAAAGGAGTCCAACCTAAAGAAGTAAAATCATTTTAGAAATAATTGATGTTGTAATAGGGAAAACTTTTTAGATACCATCAACAAAAAAAGTAGTTGGGTGATTTGAATTATAGTACTTGGTACATAAGATGTCAAATTTAGGGAATGAGTATGTGGTAAGAATAATAGTTTTGGTTAATTTGATATCCCGAGAAGGAATTTAATTTAATTTTCTTTTATCTCTATACCTTCCACAAGTTGCATGCATAAGCTTATATGGGTTATCAATAATTATTGTAGGGTCAAGTACATCATCCATGATCTAAATTTTCTTCATAGGATCAACAAGGGATGGAATAGGCTTATGAGGGGTTACAAGTTTCTTTCTTCAACCCATTTTTGGGTGAGAAAATTATAAGGAATTATTTGTAGATTGAAGAAATGAAAAAATAAGACTTTCCAACTAAAAAATTATGAGGAATTATTTGTAGATTGAAGAAATGAAAAAATAAGACTTTCCAACTAAAACCAATGCCATTTAGTGAGTGGGATATTTGAATTGAATCAAAGTTGAAATGGAGTTTGACCTTTATTATCTCTTAGGACTACCAATAGTCTCTATGTAAACAATGCACTTTGTTTTTGACAAAAAATACTTAAGCAATCCTCAAATAAAGAGTCGTGTATAATTAACCATAATAACTACTTGAAGTACAAATTTGATGTGTCCTTATTTGATTTGCTTTGGAAGAATACTAAAAATAGCCATCATCAAATTTTATGTCAACATTCTTCCTCGTGAGAAAATTACCCCATGAAAGACAAATACCACTTTGAAGGCTCAATGTACATTTTTGAAAACTAGCTTTGGAGCTTTGAGCCATGGAGTGTGCATCATGTGCGCATCATGTGTATCAATCAATAGTATAAAAAGAGAGAACACCCCTTCATAATGTGAAATAGTTTCAACAAGCCTAAACCTTACTTGTCATATATAAAATAAATGGTGTTATCTTGTTATTATAAGATGAATACTTTGGAGCTTAGGGATATGGCTTCCTTGCAAGGCCACAAGAACCATAAAATATTCCACTTGTAAAAACAAATTCCTTAATCATTGGGTTATGGAGTTAAACACGCCATTTTTATGCCCACAAAATCTTAAAATCTTAAGACTATAAAGACAACTTCATGTAATTTTTAATCTATCTTCTAAGTATTATTACATCATAAAACATTTTTAAATAAAAATGAGAACATACACCAAAATTTATTCTCTCATAACAAAGAAAATTTTGTCAGCTCACGGGAATAAGAAAAATCAATACTTGAAGATAAAATTGTAGTGAATATTTATAATTGGATGAAAGCCCCTTCACAACTAAATATGCCAAAAAAATGTTTGAGATAGCACCCATTGATGGGTGAATTAAGAGTTTATCCATCTAGATTTTTCAATCCAAATAAGTTTTATCCTTCAATGGTATCAATTATAAAGGACCCTAGTAAAAAAAATTCAAACTTACCATGCTTTCCAGGATCTCCTATTTTAGTATGTCATTTCAATACCAAATCTCTTTGAATAGAGCTTTAAAATTTAGCTTTATTGTCAAAAGAGTTTCCATTCTATGATAATATAATTGATCATTTTTATTAAGTTGTCATTTATGTTGTAGTACTTGTATTATTTGATTAATCATGCTCTAAATATCATTAGGTTCTTCATGAATTTCTTGTAGCAACTTCATAATAGGTGCTCCCAACTAAACAAGAAGAATTACATATGTAACATCTACCAACTAAAAAATTGAAGTACTTGTGGATGTCTATGCACTTACACAATCCTCCCACAAAGCATATATGAGATGTGAATCCTAAGCTTTATTATCAGTTGCAAGGGTCTTATTAATAATCCTCATTAGCTTTTTATGAGGAATTTTTTCTTATCCATGATATACACCGCCTGCATTCCAACTGATAACAGAGTATGGGTGATCCGACAAGGAGTGATACTCCATGAGGGGAGGACGAAGACTCGTTATGGTCAAATTATGGTACGGAGTGGCCCCGAAAATGCCAAAAGAGAAGACCATCACTCGGGCAACAGTTATCCAGCTATAGACATTCTTCGCGCCCTTCAGACTTTCGCAGTGCTATTGACACTCCAGGTCGACATTATCAACGAGCTTGCAGTTATGGCGCCAACACAGGGTTACCGTCGGGGTTACCATCGGGGGATTGGATCCTTCTAGTAAAGACTTCCTTCAATTATGCAATACTTGATATCCTTTAGCTTTAAATATCTTGCATGAGCTTTGTCCATATGCCTATGATATTGAAAGTGTTGCAAGTAATACATCACACCACGAAAATTTAGAAAATTGATCCTTGATCTTATGAGGAAGTTTTTGTGGATTTTCCGCATACTATGTAAAGATTTTTTATGGATTTATTTCACTAAAAAAAAAGTATAAACTCAATAATCTATTCATTCCCAATGCTCTGCAATAATATTCATTCATAATATTAGATAAACCTTACCTCTTGACTAACTTAACTTGCCTAATCTCCATATCATATTCTTGAATATTTGCTATCCATTTCTCTCTCCTTCCATCACAATCATGTTGGCTCATTATGTCTTTAACCAATGCATTTGGTACATAAGATACAATCCTAGATTGGAGAACATAACCCATCAAATATTTCATAGATTTGACAAGGGCATATGCTTGTTTTTCCATATTCACCGCCATTATCTGATCTTAACTTGGAAAGTTGATGTCCAAATTGTTTTTCTACAAGGACCTTGTTGACCAAAAACATGTCAAAAACTTCACTCTCAAGTTTAAAGAAATAAACTCAAGTGCATTTGGAGAAGTTGTCAATAAAGGTCAAGAAGTACTTGAACCCAAAATTCACACAAATCAATATGAACAAGCTACAAAGGGGTTGATGCATGCCAAGAGGCATGTTTGTCAAAATTGTCTCGGTGATGTTTTTCAAGAACACGGCTATAACAAATGACATTTCTATAAGAAACAAGAGGAAGACCAATCACCATATTATTTTTATATAGTAGTTGCAATGAGCAATAGTTTAGATGACCAAACTGCTCATGCCAAAGCTTACTCATGTCATTGTTATGAGCAATACAAATTGAGGGAAGAGATGATGACTTGAAGTTTTCAAATATCTACAACTAGGTAATATTATCAACAATTCAAATTGCTAAGTTATGTTTTGGATCCTTTAAATATTTAACTACAGCTTGGCAAGGTGAAAATACTATGGTTTTGCCTTCACCTAAATGAGTGTTTTGTTACTCTGATAGAACGGTGCAATAAATACATGAAACATGTGATACATCATTAATATGGGAATCATCTAGCTAAACTATTCCAGACCCTATAACATTAAGATATCTATTATCACTAACAAATATTTTTTTGGTGGTGCATTCATTAAGAGCAAAAAATGTGGCTTTATCCCTAGCCATACAATGAGATGCTCCATAATCAATAAGCCATTCATTAGATGAATAAGTAGATGTTGCATTACAAGAAAAAATAGAGAGAGGCAAAAATTCCATGTCCATGAGAAGAAGAGTTAAAAGAAGAAATATCTAGATTGATGTTGTTCTTCTTCATTATTGTTTCTAAGGTTTCCATCTTCTTAAAATACTTAGACTATGTATGACCATCTCACTCACAAAAATTGTAATGTACAATAGTAGTCTTGTCTTTTGACTTGGTTCATTTATTACCATTGGGAGTAGGAGTTGGTTAAGAGGGTTTGGGACCCTTGGTTTGTTTGTTCTTTCGAGGATGTTACTTGTTGGAATCCTTGGGGCCTTGCTTCTATTGTTCCGCTAAGGCTTTGTTAGATGTACTTACAGTGTTGATAAATCCAAGGTGCAAGAGCTTATTTTCCTCTCTAACTTGAGAATCACAAAATGCTTTAAAAGAGGGCATTTTATAATTACTCCCTCAACTAATGAGTTCTTCTCTAATGGAATGAAAAAAATAGAAAAAACAAAAAAATGCATTTGCAAGCTGAGTGAAAATAGCATATAGGTGATTGTCTTTTACCACATTCTACATGTAAAATTCTATATCAATTGAACCTAACTCAAGTAGTTAAGGAGGAGAAATGATATCCTTTCCATTAGAGTTAAAATCCAGCTTGTTACATATTTTTCTCTTCCTCAGCCAATTATTGGTCGAACTCATCCTCCTAGCCATGGTCGACCAAGAACAACTCACACGGCCCAGGCCTCCAATTTGATCCCAAAGAGACAAAGAACAAGGCAGTCGTTGATCGACTTGACATGAGAATCACTACCTATTGAGCCTGCCAAAGTCATAGAAGAAAAGAGGTCAAGCAAAGACCCATTGGTGCATCAGAATAAGAAAAAGAAGGCCAGGTTTCAAGTATATTCTAAAGAAATAGTGTCAAACTAGGTTGATGAAGAGGAAAATGTGCAGTCGAATCATCCCGACGGGGATGAACAAGACAAGTCAACCCACCCGGACCAGGCAGAGCGGGAATAAGAGAATCAAGAAGGTCAAGGAGACTATCATCACCATGACATAGATAATACAAACACATAAGAGTAGACCCAGATGCTTGAGCAGTCAATCCATCCTACAGAGCTAGAACAACTGCAGTTGACCGAGCGAGTTGTTAATCAACAGACTGACCAAGTGGCAATGGAGCAACAAAAAAATCAGCAAACATATTAGGAGCATCAGAAAGATCTAGGTGCATACGATACAACATAGCATTCAACTGTGCAAAACAAGGGTAAAATCACAACTGACCAAGGGTTAATGGATAATCCGACTCTCCCCTCCAAGAGCAGTCGGTTGGAAATAAACCACCTGCACAAGAATATGAGAAGAATCCCAGGAAGAATCTTGAGAAGATTCCTAAGAAGATTCTGGAAAAGAATCTTGAGAAGACACCTGGAAAGACTGATGATCAAATTCAAAGAGAACGGACAAAAAGAAGAAGAAGAAGGTCCACTTGAAAGAAACCACATTCTCCATCACAAGTTTCACATCTTTCAGGCTTGTTGGAACATTTGAACCCACAACAAATATGATATTTGATCCCACCTCGGCATCTGACACTCAAATCTTCGATCTATATAATGAATTCGAAAAAGAATCAATCTCTGGATGGAAGCGAGAAATGAAGGATGGAGGCAAGCTGACAGCAAGAAAAGACAAGGAACGGGACATATGGAAAAACTGCATTGACCTGGCAAGAGAAAAACTCAATCTAGAGCCAACAAGTGAGGAGGTCGACCAACTCAACTCTATTAAAAAATTGATCGAGTAGCTACCCGAGTCGAACCTGTAGATGCAACAAGAAAATCAATAATTGAATGAGGAGAATAGGAAGGTGAAGCAGGAGCACATTCAAATGATTGAATCAAACCACCAGCTCATGATCGACCAAAATTCAATCATTCTACACTCGGAATATGAAAAATTTAAAGAGATTCGATAGATCCTGGATACAGTAATTGATCAAGCTGCTACACTTAACATTGTAGTAAGTAATTGGCCAACTTCCTTCGCTTCATCCTTCAGCAAATTAAAAGCACAGAGGAGCGAGGTCAAATATCTAACACGGAAGAAAAATATGACAACAAACTCCAAAATGAGAACAACTTTGGCTGCACAGATCAACAAAGAAAAGGAGGTCGAAATAGAACTTACTCAGCAAGAACGACAATGGTTCAAAGAGGGTAAGAAAGCCCAATTAGAAATGGAGAATGTTGTGGATCATCTTGATCAAGTCATTAGAAAGATACAACGTGTTGGGGAAAATTTCAACCTTGAATCGACAATGGTGCAAAAAGCCTCCATCCTTGACAAGCCAGAGTACCTGACATAGATGAAATCACTTGGAGTCGAGGCACGGTCTTCAATTGATGAGTGGAACATTTTTTCCCAATACTTGCACAAAATGGCACCTCGTATTTATCAAACTATTTTTTAGCATCTTCCACAACAACCAACACCACGACAATGGTTGGCTCCTACCTCCCCTCCTTGACTAAGGTTCTAGTCTTCCAGTCCAATGGTTGGCTCCTACCTCCCCTCCTTGACTAAGGTTCTAGTCTTCCAGTCCAAGTACATCATTGTCTAATTTTTCGACTACCAGCCATCACTTAGCAACACCAGAAATAGAAGTTGATGGAGCAGATACATCATGACTGGATAAAAGTGTCCAAGCATTGGAACCACAAGTACATATTTACAGTTGGTTGGAGACTATCTCAGAAGAGCCAGTCGCCCAACCAGAGAAGACAGTGGAGCAAACAAATCCAGCGACGTCTCCAGCAAAAGACCCATAAATTCAACAAGTAACCACAGAATATCTAGCCAAATGATTGACTCTATTCTCGTTGTCTTCTTCAAATGTTTTCTTAGTCTCTAGAATTTTTGTAAATATAAAATTCAGAATCTCCCTCTTGCTTGGGATGAGCAAGGATTTGAGTTAGGGGGAGATGTTGTAGGGGCTAGTTAACTTTGTCGACTAGACCCAACAATCAATCTAGTCAAATATATGAGTCCACTGATTGTCTAGTCGATTATCAAGTCGAATATTTAAGTCGGTCGACTGTCCAGTCGGGTCGATCGACCAAGGCATTTAGGAAGTTGTCACTACCTTGTAATTGAATGAGCAAGTATAAATATATGAACGTGTAATAGAGAAAGTAAGGTTGTTGTGATACATAATAAAGTGCACATTGTTTGTCTCTCCATTACTTTATGTATTTTGTTATCTCTTGTCTATGTGATGTGCTTGTATATTAGTTCATTGTACCATATTTCTTTATGTGAAGGACTACTAGTAACTTCTGCATACGATTCCCTAAATTACAACATGAGCCAATTGTTGTTGAGGCTCTTAGTCATGAGGAATATATTATCCTATCTTACATGTTGAAGGGTGAGGTGTTCCATTACATGTTAAAAGAATAAAAAAACTCTAATTGTCTTAAACTTTGAAAGAAAATATTCAACGCAACTAAAATCATTAAGATTCAAAGCAATCAATTGATTTTCAAGCCGGTGGGCTCAAATCTTATTGTTTTTACCAAACATGGTATTCATCTTTTTCTAGGCTTCATCTAGGGTACTTTGAATCCCTTGAAGGTGAAACTGTAACTAGAGATTGATATCCCTATCAATCTACATACTACATCATTTATATTGTCCTTAATAGTTTAAAGGGGGCAACTTCTATTCCAAAGATAACCCGATAAATTCCCTTATTTCTTAGTAAATCTTCCATATGGGATTTACATGAAAAATAATTAATACTAACAAGTAGGATCTTACTTGGACTGGTCATATTATCATATGAAAGCAATATGTCTTCAAAAGTAGAAATTGATTGTTCAAATAAAGAGAGCTCAAAAAAATAGGTAATTAAAAAAACAATGAAAGACTTTGGATGAAAAAATTATTCCCTTTTGAAGCAAAGCATAAAATGTAAAAATGTTAACTAAGGTGCCATGTGGTCATGGGTTATGACAATGTTGTTGAGTTGTAAAGAGTAAAAAAATTCTCTCCTCTAATTTTGTTCTATAAGCTACTTTTACAAATAAGATAAATAAGTTAATTTTAACATAAGTGACTCATTTTTATAATGTAAGTGAAATTTGTTTTTATATTAAAATTTCCTTATAGTTTAAGTTGTACCCAAAATGTAACTTAAAAAGAATAATAAAGTGACTTAGTTCTTCAAGTGTTTCACTTTTATAACTTAAATGGCATACACTTTATAATACACTTTATAATAGAGTTACTTTATAATTTAAATTACATGCACTTTTACAAAAAGTAACTTAAAAAAAAATAAAGACTTTAACTTAAAACGTGTATCGGTAACTAGTAACTTCCAAACAAGCAAGCTATAACAAATGTATACAAAATGTTAGAGAGGAATAATCTATTTTTATTTTTTCTTTATTTACAAGCTCAACCTCTTTGAAGTGCATCCTTACCCCCAAAAACCCTTGTCTTTGACTCCAAATAACTCCATACACTTTTGTACAAAAAAACAAGCAAATATTTCCAATGAAAATTTAGAAATAATTTTGGAGTTAAATTTAGGTTAGTCTACCCAAAAAAATACAATTTTTTGTTTATGTTTTTTATTCTCCATGATAGCACAAGGCATGGGGTGAAGAGCATACACAAATCAAAAAAAACTTTCCTCTTTATTTATTATTTTCCAAGATTGCACTTTACTTAAAGACACAATATACCAAGTTGATTTTAACTAACTCCTAAGTGTATGAATATCCCAACACACACCTATCAAGAACATTGCGTGCAAATGTTGATAACATAGCATGAAAGAGCACTTTCATCCCAATCACAACACTGCCTAACTCAAGTCAAATCAATCCTCAAAACCGTAAACAAAATATTGATGATAACAATGATAATATGAATTGAAACAATACATACAAAATAATTTTTTTCATTTTTACACATATGGGTAATACATGCTAAAGAAGGTGATGATCTATGTATAAAATGGTGTTGATTTCCCAAAAATGATGTTATTCCCATGTACAAATCAATCCCTAACAATTGATAAGTATCACCACAAGTAGGGCACCTCTCCTCATCCTAAACTTAACACACAAACCATGTGGAAAACACATCCAAATAATTCTCAAGCTAAGGGCTCCATCCCTCACAATCAATGCCTTACAATACTTTGCTTATTGGTGAAGAAAACTCTCCATGTCTTGCTTATTAAGCATGCAAATTCCTACAAGTCCATAGCAAACATGATTTATCTTGAAAAACACATGATATCCTTGATTTCTCTTCCACGTGTTGAAGATATCCATAAAAAAGAAACATTTGTGTACTCCAAAATAGTTCCTTCTTAAAAAAAAAGCATGTTCTCAAGAAAGCTTGTGTAGGCCAAACTTTTCAAATAGAAAAAAACATCAAAAGAAAAAAGTTCACTTATCCTAAAAGGTTTGTAAGCATATTCATACACTAAAACCCCCCCAAAAAAATATAAGTCAAACTCATCATATGAATTTAGCTAGGTGTTATGTCATAGACGATGCACTAAAGATGTTGAAGAATAGAACAACAATTGATCTTGAATTTCAATATTCATAATTCTTCATGCAATGATTTTAATTGCTGAAAAAAGCCAACTCATAAATCTCTCTCTCAGGTGAACTAGTATAATTAATATCTCCTATAACATGTGCCAAGTTAGGTTGTGCCAAGTTAGGTTGAAAGGGTTCAAAGCTAAAATTATTGAACTAGTATAATTAATATCTCCTATAACATGTGCCAAGTTAGGTTGTGCCAAGTTAGGTTGAAAGGGTTCAAAGCTAAAATTATATTTATTGACATCTTTTTCTTGAACTTTGAAAGCAGTCTTTGTGGGGAAGAGAGAAAACTCCCCTTCATTTTTATAGAGGTGTTAATCCTCTAAATGAAAAATGACTAATATTCTTGCGTTCCTTTAAACTAATGAGATGGGAGAGTGTTATGTGGTCAAAATCCGCAATCTTTAACATCACATTAAAAAYAGGTTCTTTAATTAACCCATATATTATTTTCAAGCATAAGTTTGCCTGGAAAAGAAYAAGGCAACTTCATACRATAAAATAAAGTGAAATGAAAAATTGTAACTATAAAATTTGTTTTCTCAACATAGCAACACATGCCTCCACAAGACAAGCAAACAAAAGATACATCCAACAAAATTCATTAAGAGGRAAATCATAGAGATAACATTGACCTTTTTAGAAAGTTTTAAATTATTTTTCCATTAAGTTTGTAGGGATACAAAGGAACACATGATTGAGGTTCTTGCTCTATAATACAAAGCCTGAAACCATAAAAATTAGGTACCCCATGGTAGCTTTCTATGGAGCTTACTTCAAAAAAATAACAATTTGGTTCTTGAGTGAAAGTTATTCAAAATCTGAAATAATGTTTGCTAGAGACTTTCTATGACTCCCATAACTTAAATGAACAATTGAAACGAATGTTTTCTCCTTTTACAAGTTGGGATAGGGCTCTTGATAATCGGAAATACGAAAGACATAGAATAATGAAAGGAAAACAATTAGAAGGTGGCCTCAATAACAAAATCTTTTAAAACAAAAAGGTTGAACGACTAAATGGTCAAGAATAAGAAAATACTAAGGGAAATCTTGTAAGTTTGTACTCATAAAATGTAGAGGCAAAAAATGTTGGAAATCTAAACCCATTCTTCTCCAATTGACGTTTTTTATAAGATTTACATGGTCCACAAACCCTAATGACCATATCTATTCTTTAGACTTTAGGAATTTTGTAATAGGCTTCGTAGACTTGGGAAACTTTGGCTATCATCTCCATCACTTTATTCACCCATGTCTCAATATACTTATGCAATGGGTCCAAATTAATTTCTTCTTTCACCCAAAGTGAAAGCATTTCACTTTCAATAGCATTTACATCATGATGTTCTTCATGAGAAATGATATCATGCTCCATGTTATTAGTAACAAACTATATCATCCTTTTTCTTATTTTAGTCTCAAGAAAACTCATGATACTATCAAATTTTGAACCCAAAGATGTTTTTGTTTTCTTCAATCCTTAGACTATCATTTCTTCCATTTGTAACAAGATTTTCATTTCTTATGAGGGTAGGTCCCTCCAGTTTTTAATAGCATTAATCATTTTGAAGAATAATAAACGTCTGCCCTATTCCATTGTTTCACGAGTAGCAATGAATTATTGCAATATGTCAACTCTAGAGCCTCATCCATGATGGATTTGCTTCAATCTATTATTGGATGGTAGATTTTATTTCCAGATTTTGATCCTTATAATAAATATATGAACTAATTTTTCATTACAAGAAACATTTTTTTTCAACTCAACATCGAAGAGTTCCTTAAGAGAATGAATCCTTCCAAAAAGCATATAAGATTTGTTCATTATCTCCTACAATTCAAATAATATAACCATTCTTTCTTTAATATTAGTAGCAACGATCTTTCAGACTCTCGTTAATAGTTCGTGTACTTGTTTAGCCTTTGAGGGTTTCTCAGGTGTATCTTTAGGATTAGCATTAGGTTCTCTATTCATGTTACGAGGAAAATCTCTCTACGGTTAGGGGTAAACCACAATAGACGGAAATGATTGCAGAAATCAACTCTACTTTCATGTTTGTTATATAAAAAAATATGCTAGCAAGACATGATAAAAGGCCTACCTCGTCCAAACGTTTGATGAAGTCCACAATTGACCACTTGACCCAAAGAAATATACCTTCAACTAGTCCTCAACAACCAAGCAATGCAAGCATATGGTGATAATATATGATGTTAGCACATTCAATAGAATAATCCATCAACATTCATAAAAAATATGCCCATGGAATAATAATCCAAATATTTGCAAGATGTTAATTGGACGAGAAAAGAGTATTTCTATTAAGATATAATCAGCAGAAGTGAATGAGTTACAAACTTCTGTTTCGGCACGGTTCAAAATCGAGAAATTAAGTTCCTTCCAGTTGGGCCTCCACCAAAGGCAAGATCATGTAAGAGAGACAATGAAGTCCTCAATGAGTAAGAGAAGAGCTTGGGGGATGAACAATGTGTTCAGACTTAAAGGATAAAGGGATGCAGACTCAATGTGAAGTGAATAATTCCTCCAGAGTAACTTTTCTCTCAAAGTTGAATTATTTCTCCTCATTTCCATAGCTCGGAATTGGCCCATTTATAGACTTCAAGTGGAACTGAAGGGTCGATTCAGAACGTTTCCAATATATGGAAGGCCAAGGATCATTGATCTCATGACGTGACATGGAAACCCGACACCATTTTTCAATTTTGGGCACATTTCCTATTGTACGTGGGTTGTAGTGGTGCAAACTGCATATACGCATGTTGTATAGTAGGCAAGGTGCATATATGTGGAAAAAATTATATTTTTAGCTCTGGGATTTGCAAAAAGGGATTTCAAGTCTACATAGGGAAATGGAAAAAGGCCTTATATGCGAGATTGCATGGGTTGAGGCAAATCTTTCTCTTACAGATGCCCCCTAATGTGTGAGGTCAGAGGAGTATCTGTGATGGCCGAAATACATTATAAAAACCCAGAAGTGGAGTAATGGGCACCTAGCTGGAAGAACTAGTTGCTCATTACAATCTGTACTAACTTTGCATACATGGCTGCCAATTTGAATTACACTACAGATCCATGTGAAAATATACCAAACAACTGTCCATGGCCATGAATAGGAAAATACAAATCCGGTTACATCCCAAAGGTTGTCATAGTCACGAACAAGGCCCAGTAAAACTAGTCTCAAAATCAATATGAAGATATCTGTATACAATGGAGTACAATCTGATCTCCCATGATCACTGAAGTCACACAGGTATTGGTCCAATGAAAAGGTAGCAACAGATCAGGAAAGTTATGGCTACATACTGATGTCTCCAAGTCTTCTACTTTGTACATGACTCATGATTAATATAAAATATATTGTCGTGCGCGGACCGACCACGATAAAGGAAATGGGGGACTGAACTTCACCAGTTAGGGAAAGGGAGGGCCAAAAGTCAAGGGAATATTATATTAATATTTCCTAAAGCATAACGTATGGATAATTATTTTATCCTAAGTTCTAAAGTTGGGGACAAGTGGACCAAAGTAACTT
>SNQJ01S0024181.1:50295-65158 GCA_010110895.2 Picea sitchensis | reverse complement strand
CATCATTCTTTCCATTGCTCTGGCCAAGGAATCCAATTTGGAATCGAAGGTTGATGTGGAAGGTTCCTATTTAATGGTGACTCTTCTCTCTGACCTTTGTTGTGCCCTTTTTGCCAACAAATTGGCTTCCACACTTATTGCGATTTTCTACATGTCTTCCATGGTGGTAGAATTTCTTTCCCTTAGTTGGTACGACATATCAGCTTTCAGTAATAAAACTATTGGATCGTGTTCTAACCAGGCTTTGTTCAGAAAGGGTGTCAAAGTCATGGTTTTGAAAAGTAACGAGCTCCCTTGAAAAGGAAAGGGACTTATGAAAGGGAGTATGACTTACTGAACCTTCAACAACGGTCTTTTTCCTGAGCAACTGTTCTGGGTTATCTGTTATTATCACAGGTTCTGGGTCTAGATGAGATCGAGTATAAACTTTCTTGGGAGCTAGATTTCTTTTGATTTTTTATATATATACTTTTTAGTTTTACGAGTCTGAAGATAATATGTACACATTTTAATCAACCTCTAAACATTACTTTCTTCTCAAATTTGCAATATTTTAGGAACGAGCTTTTCTTCTAAGGAAAAGAAAAGGTGAAGCTATAAATTTTTAGTTATGTTCTTTCCCCAGTAGATTCGCCACTATGTTAACACTCTGTAAATTTCCTAGAGGTGGTTCAGAAGAAGAAATCTATGTGAGGTAACTTTATCCAACCGCTTTTGAAGATGGGATCTAGCCCTTCCAACTTCAGAGAGGGATCTCTCTATATGATATAGATATGTTTCAAATTTTTAAATATTAGGTTAGGTAAATAAATAAGTCAGTTTTGTTGTCGTAGTGTTTGTCAAGTTGGTTGAGAGAGTTTACACATCCATTGTGCTATGGGGTCCGTGTCGTAAAGATGAAATCCTAACCAAAAAAAAAAAGGAACTTTTCATAGGGAGAGATAATATAATCACTGGATTCTTTAGTAGCATAAATGAGGTATAGTAGAAAATATGAGAAAGACAATCACAATAAAGAAGCAACTAAGAATTTCTTTTTTGTAAAATGAGAAGATAAAACACTAAAATCTTTCAAGTCAGAAACAGGGTATACAGGATAAATCTTGCAACATTCGTGACTTCCAAAGATTAGATTTAGAAGACAGTGTGATAACAAAGCGAAATAACATTTAACTTAGAGAGAAAAACATCACCAGTGAATACACACAATAATCCTGTAAAATGCCTCTTTGTATTAATGGAAGATCTCTTCAAAAATATTACAATCTAATAGCTTCGAGGCATGAATATCAACAACCTTAAATGCTTCGAAAGATGAAGTATTTATAACTCAAAATTACAAAACAATCCTGTCATTAATGACCAAGATGTGCTAAATCTATTTTTAGCCTAACTAACTTAACAAAGTTCATAAATCTAGGAACTGCTTGATGATGTGTCACAACTGCATGCTATTTTTTGGTTGGACCGTTGGTGAGGCCTCTGCATGACCTTATCTGATTGGAAAAATGACTGGGCTGGGACAACTCATCAGCTACTCAATCAGATCATAGAGTTCTTCCCATTGAAGATGACTAGGCATGTTGATACAGATCATTTTTGAGCAGATCATAGAGTTCTTCTCAAGCATGATCTGTATCATGGGCCATATCCTTGGAGAGGCTGATTTGAAAGGAATATTTGAGTTCTTGAAGGTTCTCAATCTCCTTTTTGAGCCTGCTGCTCTCTGTTTCTTGCAGGTTCATCTTTTCCATAGACTTAGCCAATTCGGCTTTCTTTTCCAGGGATGTCAGTGGAGTTGTGGATGGGACTTCTGTTACTGACGATGTGATCACTCCCGAAAATGGAATGGCACTCAATGAAATGACTTCCATTGGCTTTAGTTGTTCTCTCTTTTTTACTAGCTTCTCCATCTCAGCTTCCATTTCCTTTAGTTGTGCATTCTGCTCCATGAGTAGCTTGAGCATTTTATCTTTTCCTCCTTCTGCCTTTCCTATCTCCTTTGCCTGCGAATCGTCTGTTGGCAGAAGTTTCAGTTGTTTCCTTAAGGAGGCTATGTCAACATTTTTCTTAATCATCTCCTCGGTTGGTTTCACATTCGAAGGATTGTAACCGATCTTGAGGACCAGTTCCTCCAAAGTCTTCATCCTATTGTCCTTGGCAAAAGATGATATCTTTTCCAACTTCAACTGTGTTTGGACATTGTTCAGGGACACTTGCAATTTGGATGCAGTCGTGGAAGCATGTGCCAACGTATAGAAAACCATTTCCCCTGTTTGCTTGTGAAAATCCATCTGATCGGCCGGATGCACATCCTTAGTCTGAAATTAAAAGGCGAACCTTTTGTAATCAGTGATAACCTTTGGATCTGGCACCTACGCTTGGAGGAATGCCATATGTATTCTTCCTTTCTCAGTGTCAAATGTCGATAGCAGCCTATGTTGTGCAGTTGACGTCTTCTTCCAGAACTAGGCACAAGTGCTGATGGTCAGGGTCTGATTCCTTTTCTTGGTCAGATCATATTTTTCAAAGATGCTTAGCTTCGATCCTACCTTGCCTGGCTGGGTGGTCGGTGGAGTATCTATAGATTTCTTTCGCAACGCTGAGGTTATGATATGCTGGAGGCTTGCATTAAGGGGTGGCCTATCAACCTTGGTCACTGTAGTAGACGGGACTTCCTTTTCCCCAGTCAGGTCAGGAGATAAAATGGTTTTAAACCTCTTGGTATGCAATTGGAATTCTTCTGATGGCACCTCAGTGATAGGCGGAGATAAATCTTGCCTAGGCCTTTTCTCTTTCGGAACCTGTGGTGTGGTTGTTTGTGATACAGTGGCCAGGGGATCCTGCTATTCTACTTCGACCAAAGTGTTAGGTTCCCATACTGTCTGGTTTGCAAATTTCTCGATTTTAGGCCTGGATTCATGGACATATGGGATGTTCTTGTTTTTCACCCTCATCTCAAAGATAATCCCACACGGATCATAATGCCATGGGAAACTCATGAAGAACTTCATTTCCTTCAGTAGCCTGTTTGCTTCTTCTCCTGCGCCATGATTGTTGCAAATGAAAGAGCCAATATTCCCTTTGATTCTAAGCTGTTTCTTTTTCTTTAGTGACATGAAGTGAATATCATCAGAGTTTATCATCTACCTTATGTACTCCACGAAAAAAATTATGACAAGCAGGTATTTGGGCAGCTTATACGGTGCCAAATCACACCCATATACTCTGATTTCAGTGTGATTTTGGTATAAATACAAATCACCTATCTTTGTGTGATTTGAGAGATTCAGGATCCTCTGAACTTCATCATTTATCCTAGGCTTAGCCCTGCCGCTAAGCATACTTACCACTGGGTGGTAGAAATGATCGATGAACTCCTTGAAACTAAACTCTATGGAGTTATGCTTGAGCACGGAGGTCCATGCGGTCACTGCTTGGGGTCTACCATCTCCATCCATCTTCGGCATGGAAAAAATGAATTTGTCTGCTTGGAAGAAAACGACCAAGTATGCCAGTATGGAAGAGTACCAGAACATGCCTTCCATGGAGAATTTAACCAACTGTTCATGAATATTGTTCGCCAGGAACGTGCTGAAGTCAAACTGGGTAGTGGGCTTCTCATCGGTGGAGAAAATGGATAAAAATCCTAGAATGGGTTCATCTACCCACTGATATGAATAGTATCCCAACAAGGTGCATAGGGACGAGATGATCTGGTTTCCTTTGGTCGAAAACATGGAAGAAGGATAAGGGGGATTTGTGGAGGGAAATTGAGTGGATGGTGGGAGGAAAAGCTCAAATATTTGAGCTCTTTGGGGGAAGGTCATTTTCTGGTATAATTCTGTAAGAATTTCAAGGTTGAAAGGTGATGCAGAGTCAGCTCAAGGGATTTGCATCATTTGGTCGATGGATTCAAGCATGATGAGGAACATAATTTCTCCAGACGAGGAAACAACGACTCTTTGCTTGGGAATGTAGTGGGCTTGGAATTTGAGGGAAAACTCTGGAAAAGATTGAATCTGAGGAAAGAGATACAGGGGTAGATTGGACTCCCAGAGTCCAATTTCGTCACTCTAGTCCAGGAAAACTTCTTTGAGCTATGACTGGAGGTCTGTGAAATTGAAATCGCACTTAGTGTCTGCGATTAAATAATATTTTTTGGCTAGTGGTATCCTGTCGAGGTCGATAGGAGGTGGGAGAAACAAATTCTCCTCTCCTTCTGCTTGTTTTGACTTTGGCGCCATTACTACAACAATACCTGCAAAAAACAACATTAGAGGGGACGACTGTAGGTGGGGGTGACTGAAAAAACGGAGAAAATGGGGTAAAAATTCTCTGGTGCGATAAGCGGGTAAATGGTGAAAGAAAGTAGGGGAGGGTAGTTTTGAGTAAACAGATGTTCGTTGGGCGTGGGAGATAGGTCAGTTGGTTAACGGATAGGTTATCCAATAATAAATGGCCAACGAATCATTTAGGATGTGATATGGTAGGTGACGACAACTGAGGGAATATGGATAGGTGAAGTGGCGTTTACCGATTGGGGTAAAAATCACGGTGAGGGGGCTTGCCACGAGCGAATGAGGGGGAAGGAATGACAGAAATTATGGGACGTGACTCTTTCAAAAAAGGTGGATGATGACATTAGAAGGTGACGAAGGCATGTCAGATGGTTGGAGGTGGTGGGATTCGGGACCGATAGATTAATGCCATGTATAGATAGGGTCCCGCCAAAGGAAAAATTCCATTCCGGACCCCCCCCTTAGTTAAAAGCAGATTAGTCAGGGGGTCCAAAAAACACCTTGAGCCGTTGATCTGTGTGCTTGTTTATGGGCCACAGATATGTGTGCGTTCTTTATCACATATTCCAGACCCCCCCCTCCATTAAAGGCAGAATGAACGGAGGGGTCCAGAATCCAATATTGATTGTAGATCTGCGCGCTTAAACCCGAGCCGTGCATATGCACGCGGGTCTTATCAACAATTCTGGAACCCCCCGTCCGTTAAAGAAAGAACGGTCGGGGGGGGTTCGGAAAGATCCGTTTACCATAGATCTGGGTGCAATCATCTGTACCATTGATATATGAATGAAGCATAAGTGAGAGCGCGGAAAATACATGTGCCGAGAAACTTAGGATAAGTGCATTTCACAGGTTTTTTCCCAAGGCCTTTCATGTCTACACCACCAAGGGGTTAGCCAAACAACCTTTTGGGTATCCAAAACATGGTATAACATTGATCGTCAAGTTGGTTTTATTGAATTAAAGACAGTAGCCTATATTATAGCCTAGTTTCCTATGACAATTAACCCAGATTAGACTGTTGGGTTAATAATTTACTCTACCCTGGGGCTATCTGACCAAGATTAGACAGTCTGACCAGATTTATTCACTAATCTACCCTAGATCGCTTGGCTAAGATTGAACAGTTTAACCAAGCTTATTCACTAATCCTATCAACATCAATTTAAAAAGAACTTGGCCATGCTTGAAAGGTATGGACCAAGTTACTATTATTGCATGGGGCTTTTATTGAAATTATTTTATGCCCTCTTTTATTTTTCTTTTCTTTTCTTTCTTTTCTTTTCTTTTTTCTTTTTTCTTTTCTTTTCTTTTTCTTTTTTCTTTTCTTTTTTTCAAATTATTTGCAGAATGAAAAATCATTTGTCAACAAAAACACTAGAGATAGATAATATTCCAGTCATCAGCTGATCCTATAACTTATAGGTTGATAATAGTATGCCAAAGAGTTGGGAAACCATCTAGAAGATATTAAATGCCATTATCACCACAACTAACTCTACAAGCATTCGAGAAATGTTCCATTGACTTCGTTGGACCTATAAACCCACCATGAAAGCGCACAGGAGCAAGGTACATAATTACAACAACAGAGTACTTGACCAGATGAGACAAAGTAAGAGAAGTCAAGGAATGTAGTGCAACTACAGTTGTGCGCTTCATATTTGATCACATCATAACCAGGTTTGGATTCCCAAATATCCTTCTGAGTGATCAAGGAACATATTTCATCAATAAGATAATTGAAGCCCTGACTGAAGAATTTGCAGTCCACCATCAAAAGAGCATGCCTTACCATGCATAACCAAATGGGACAGTCGAAGCATTCAAAAAAATCTTGGAGACAATGCTGACGAAGATTTGCAGTGTGAACAGGGATGATTGGGATTTAAGAGTACCAACAATATTATGGGCCTATAGAACCACTTGCAAAAAGATGACAATGAAGACACCTTTTAAGTTGGTATATGGTCTTGAAGCTATTGTTCCAATGGAATATTTGGTACTAAGCCTAAGAATTGTTGCTTTTACAGATATGGATGACACCAGAGTTGTTCAAGAGAGGCTTGCACAGTTGGTTGAATTAGAAGAAGACATATTTGTTGCAGGATTTCATCATCAGGTATAGAAGGAAAGAGAGAAGGCCTATCATGACAAACACATCAAGAAGAAGGCATTCAAACAAGGTGATCTAGTACTGGTATATGATAGTACGTTTATCAAGCATCATGGGAAGTTTAGAATGCATTGGCTCAGGCCATATGAGATCACCTATGTTACAGAAGGAGGAGTTGTGCAGTTGAAGACCTTGAAGGGAGAAAGGAAGGAAGGATTAGTGAATGGGAGCCGACTGAAGTTGTATTATGAAAAATAGTCGCCTTGCAGTTCTGAGTAAATGCAAGAGGAAAAGGGTCTAGGTACCAGGTGAAGTTGAAACTGGGTACCAGACACAAAAAATAAATTCTTCACAGGGAAGGAGAGGAGGCATAGAGTAGAAAGAAAAGGCTGCATTGAACAGTCTGAATTCAAAGTAAAACAGAAGAATCAGATCTAAAGTGCCTTAGGACGAGTCACATGTGAGTGTTGGGGGAATTTTGTCCCTTAGTTATGGAAGTACATGAATATCAAGGAATAAAAGGGAGAATGCGAACTTCACGGAAGACGCAGTGACTATTACTGGGTTGAAGTGAGCAAAAGAGCAGGAAAGATGGAGAAAATCCTGAGGAATCAAGTTGTTGAATGAGGATATTGAGGATGACAGATAAGAAATAAAGAAGGATCATGGAAAACTAATAAATAATAAGAATCTACCATTAGATGCTTTGGAGCACCACACGAGAAGGAAGGAAAGACATGCTGATGAATCCCTGAAAACGTGGGTCAAGTTGACCTAGGAATTTAGACATCTAGGGTTTTGGACACCTAGTTTTCGACCTAAGGATGTCGGTGAGTGATTTTAATGTATAAATAAGAACCTATATGAGGGAAGAGGGTTCGTTCAGGTTCGAGTTATTCGATATAGTTGTTGTTGGTATGTTGTGAGAGATTATTGTCGTGTGAGAGAGAAGTGCTAAGTGTGAGAGCCTTTTGGTATTGTAAGACCTTCAGCTGGGTGCGAAGGTCATCCATACAGCTGGGTGTGTAGGGATGGGAGATAAAGAGAGGAGAAGAGAGAAGACATGATAAATAAGAGTGAAAACAATAACTGTATTCTTCATCTTAATATATTATAAAGCACAGTTCTGTGGATGTGGCCCTAGAGAGATGGTGAACCACATATATTCTGTTTCGTGTGTGATTGGTATTCTGTCTCTGTCATTGATATAATGTGATTGCAATACTATGTTAGATATGATAAGTAGATGTGCAGAGTAGATCTTAGTTGATAAGTGGTATATGAATGTTGTGTTGTTATTGTATTAGATCCACTTGATATTCCCTTGGGTTGTAGACATCTCTATCCTGCAACTCCCCCATAACTGCTTCGGGTGAGACTACATCTGCTTTGCAGGTGTTGCCAAAAGGGCCAGTAGTTAGGGATTTTTGGTGTGCTCTTGGAGCTAAACCATGGGTCTGCCCCTGTGCCAACAATAAAGTACATGGCTAGTTTACAGTCACTTCATCAAAATATTACAGTATAAGGGAGCCTTTCTCAACCATCTGAACCTACTAAAGAATTTCATCTATCTATTTATAAAAAAAGGGAGGCAACAACTGGAGGTACGAGGTGGCCTCCTTCCTAGAAAAATCTCTAAGAATTTATTGCATCAACAACTTGAATAACAACCTATGCTATAAAATAGGAAAGTGTTGGTGACTAATCCAACCAATCTTCAAACTAACTTGATCCCTCTTTACTGCACAACTCCTTGTTTTTCATGTGTCCTTCAGGAGCATGTGGTCTTCATTATGCTACCATCTTTTGTTTCTACAGTTCTCTCCATCATCAGTTATCCAAAAAGTTGTTAGCTTGACCCTCCTGAATTCCTAGTGTCTGTTGGTATCCTCTTTAGGTAGCACTCTGAGTAGCCCACTTCAAAACTAGAGAAGTAGAAAAGGTAGCTCCAAACCTTCCTATCCCATGTGCAAACTTCGGTCTCTATGAGATTTTAGGTAGTGAATTTTGATAGTGCCACTCTGGTGCATCTCTGTGCAAATTATGTGTCTGCCAGAAATTAGGTAGAGAATTTCGGTAGCGCCAATGTGTGTCTCTGTGCAAATTTTAGGTAGTGCCATAAAAAATGTGACACCTCCACTTGGACATGTGCAGAGAGAGTAGCAACCTTGAGTAATATCAACACCATTATATTTAGGTGATTTGGCAGTACTGTAGGTAGCACACTAGTGGAACACCAATATAGACTATTCCGTAGTGCCATAGTGCTATGGAATGTCTGCAATCTTACTGTTGAAGGAGTTAATTCTTCACGAAAATCCCAAAGATCTAAAAAATAAGAACTTAGGATCCTATATAGGTGGTAGAGATAATGTTTCAACAACAACTTATCCTCACAAAAAGGAACCATATTCAAAAATGGGGCTCACCATTCGCCAACTACTTTGTTACCCTGACACTCTTTCTTGTAGAAGGAGGATCCTCCTTTAGCACATCAGGCTTCTTTATTTTAGTGGTGACAGGATTCTTCAATGGAGATATGCTCTCCTTGGCTATTTCTATCTCCTTTTCAATAGCATCTCCAACCAATACCTGCAAGTTTCTTTGAGCCACTTCATCTTGAAAATGTTGCAACTCTGCTTTGAACTTCTTGTTCTAAGACTAGAAGCCTTTGTTCTGCCTATAAAGGTTTTTGAGCTTTCTATGGATAGTCTGGGACTTTCTTGCTCCAAACCTTTCCAAGTCAAGGGTGTGGATGTAGCCATCAATGAGTTCTTTCATCTTAACCCCGTCATACATGGATTTTGTTTTCAACTGAGCTACCTCCTTCCTAGCATCCTTAAGTTGTCCGATTAATGTTTTGAATGTCTGGCTGTCAGTTGGAGTAGTGACATGAACAGTCTCAACAGGCTTCTTCATGGTCTCCTCTTCCTACTACATAGTAATTGCCTTGTCTGTCTCATCGGGATTATTTATACTTCTGTCTTTATCTTTCTTCTTTTTCACAGGGGTTTCTTATTTCCTCTCCACATGGTTTTCAATGCCTTTACCCTTGTTATTTTGTAGGATAGAGGATTTTGGTAGGGACTGTTCTTCAAAAACCTCTTTAGGAACTGATGATCTATTGAAAGGTTTCCTTCCCTTGGTATTGGCTGCTGGAGGAGAAGTGTATCTTCTTCCCTTTCTTTGCTTTAGTTTTAGTAGTAGAAGGAACTTCTTCTAACTCTGGTGGAGGAGGAGGTGAAAAATATCTCTGTGGGGAATGAAAAGCTTCCTCCTTAGTTCCTGTGACCTGCTTGATGACCTTTGAAGATTTAACAATAACTCTTCCCTTTCTCTTCTTGTTGGTACCTTCTTTAGCAGCACTGGTGGATGATAAAAGGCTTGCATTTTGTGATTGAGGGCTATCTTCTATATCCAACTTGAATTTCAAAAAATGATTGGACAAGTAAGAAAAGGACAACAAGGCATGGATGAGTAAAATGGTCTGTCAAATCAATCTAGTCATGGAGAGGATCGATCCTAGTGACAAATCATGAGGGGGACCAAATTTTAAGTCATGAACAAAAACGGTTCCAAGTCCAAAAATCAAATGAGGATCAAAACATACGTTATGAATCAATACATTATTTATCAAGGGGGTCCTAACAAACACAATTTTAAAAGGGGTGAAATTTAAAAAATTAAAATCTAAGGCCTAGGAAAAGAAGGAAACAAACTAAAAGACCCAAGGCAACTTAGTGTGATAACATTGGCTCCATAGGGGATGGCATGCCCCCTGTGGGCTACCAAGAATGAGTAGATTCAGTGCCTTATCCTAGAGCCATGGGGTCAGTTATTGAAACAAAAATAAAATGAAGATGATATTAAAAATGGAATGGAAAACCACTCAAGGCTCAAGCAAAGTAATTTTTCAAAAAATGCCCATTGACAGGGCCACCAAAAACTTCTTCATTCTCCATATTCTGCAAGTTGAAAGTGTTATTAGTGAATACCTCAGAGATTTTGAAGGGACCAATCCATAAATCTTCAAATTTACTGTGCTTGCCTTTATCTTGCTTCGGTGCATCCCACTTGAGCACCAAATCGCCCAGTTGAAAATCCTCTTTGTTCACCTTCTTGTCGAACGCCTTCTTGATATTTAGTTAATGATCATGTGATTTATCTACAAGCTTCTCTCGAGTCTGATGCACTTCAGACAACTCCTGAATCCTTCTAATCATATGATCAGGCTCCCCTTGGTAATCTTGGAAGAAGTTTTCCATAGGTAAGGCAAGCTGAGAAGGAAAAATGGCCTCAACTCCATACACCAACTAGAAAGGGGAAAATCCTAGGGACCTCTTTATCGTCACTCTATCATCCTAAATCAATGGTTCAGCCTTGAAAGATGCAACATTATCAATGACGATTCTTTTTGGACATCCAAACCTTGCCATAATGTCTTCAAGGAAACCAATGATCACTTTGTGGGAAGCATTCTGTGTAGGAATAGCATCAATACACTTAGTAAAGTAATATGTAGCAGTCAATATCCATCTATGTTGACCATTGGAAGCAGGATGAATTTCCCCGATAAAATCTAGACCCCACTGTTGAAAGGGTCCTGAAGCTACCACAGACTTTAATGGCAAAGACTTGAGATGCTGCTTTCCAGAGAGCTTATGATATTTAACATAGGCTTTGATATTAGCACAAACATCGGTGAACAAACTAGGCCATAAGTACCCAGTCCTAAGGATATTGTATGTTGTGGTTCTCCAATAATGATTCCCCCGACATAAACTGTCATGAAAATCATACATAATCTTTTGGGCTTCTTGTGGCTCTAGGCACCTCAAAAGGACTCCTAATGGGTCTTTCCAATACAAATCTTGATCAACAAGGAAATATTTTATTGATTTGAGTTTTAAGGCTCTCACCTTGTTCTTTTCCATACCATTTTGAGGATGTAAATTCTGTAGGAAAAATATAATGTCCTTGTACCAATTGCAATCTGCCAATGCATGGGTGACTTAAGAACCTTTATCAGTTAATTCAACCTGCTAATTTTCTGAACACAAGTGGATGAAATTTACCCCCAATGCTGAGCAATTTGATCCAACCAACATATTGGATAAACCTTTACCTTTAACCAATTTGGTAGGCTTAATTTCCAAATCAAATTCAAGGATTTTAGCAATCCACTTGCTCATTTTTCCATCTATATCAGTGTAAATATGAATTTCTTTTACAACAGTTGATGGGACATAAGCAATGACTCTTGAATGCAACACATAAAATCTGAAGGAATTGAGATCTTTAACCATTGCATAGGCTTTCTTATCCATGATGTCATGTTTTAATTCAACATCTCTCAATGCCCTACTGAAAAAGGCAATGGGTTTCTATAAGCCTTCTACATTCTTCTGCAATAAAATTGTTGCTACAGTATCAAAATAAGAAAAAGAAAAAATAAGAAAGTACCTGGAGTAGTCTGGGTTGATAAGGATCGGGGCTTCAGTCAATATTTCTTTATCTGATCAAAATATTTACGGGACTCAACAGTCCATTTGATTTCACTAGCCTTCCTCAGCATGGCTGTGTATACTTAATCAACTCAACAAAATTTGACAGAAACCTTCTCAAAAACTTAATTTTTCCTGGAAAAGATTGAACCTCTTTTTTGGATGTAGGAAGTGACAATGTTTGTATAGTTTCAACCCTACTAGAATCAATCCTTACCCCTTCATCTCATAGAATATGCCCCAATAATTTTCCTTCTTTCTTGGCAAACAATGATTTTTTCGGATTCAAAGAGAAACCAAATTTTCTGCATTTCAAGAAAACCTTTTTTAAATGATCACAGTGTTCTGTATCAGACCGAGAGAACACTGCTATGTCATATAAATATATAACAAAAAACTTGTCCCTCTCTACCATAAATGCTATGTCCATAGCTCGCTAAAAATTCGCCCCTGTGTTCATCAAACAAAAGGGCATCTTGACGTACATAAATGTACCCCAAGGAGTGGTAAGGGTCATCTTCTCTCTATCTTCTGGAAAAATAGAGACTTGATTGTATCCAAAAAAACCATCAACCATGGACATCCTAGCTGCTCCAGTCACCCTCTGTAATATGTGTTCCATCTTGGGCAAAGGGTAATTATCCTTTTTAGATCTTTTGTTCAGATTTCAGAAATCAACACAAAGTCTTATTTCTCACTAGGAAAAAATTGGCCACCGATTCATAATACCTCAAAGGAATGATCATTTTTGCATCTAAAATATTTTTTACCTCTTTCTCCATGATAGGCAACAACATATGATTGATTTTCCTGAACTTTTTCCTGAAGGGTTTGGTGTCTTCTTTTAATGTAATCTTGTGCTCTATAATGCTTGTGTCATAATTTATGAGATCTTCACAAGTCCAAGAGAATATATCAACAAATGCCTTCAACAACTTAGTATATTCTTCCCTATGCTCTTTTGATAATCTGCTTGACAACTTGACATATTTTGGATTCTCTTCTGTGCCCAAATTGCAGTCAGTTATGTCAACATCATTAATGGATACTTTCCCTTTCACTTCCACATCGTTCTCGTCAAATAATATTTCCAAAGGAACTAGTCCTTTTAGAATATGATTGCTAGGTAGCTGCACACACTAATACATTTGGGTCAAATTTCGATGACGCGTTCGACACAATTGCCACTTTATATTGTCGGGAGAATGAAAAACAACAGACCCCCTCAAACTTCATTTCACATGACGTCTCTTTTTTGACGACATAGATTTCATTTTTATTGCGACGTCTTGGAGGTGGCAAGAGCGACGTCTTGGAGATGGCAAGAACAATGTCTTAGACGTGGCAAGAGAGACGTCTTGGATGTGGCAAGAGTGACATCTTGGATGTGGCAAGAGAGATGTATTTGATGTGGCAAGAGAGACGTCTTGGATGTGGCAAGAGCGATGTCTTAGATGTGGTAATAGCAACGTCTTTGACGTGGCAAGAGAGACATCTTGGATGTGGCAAGAGCAACGTCTTGGACATGGCAAGAGCGACATTAAGAGAGATTATCTTCGACGTGGTTTCTATGGGAGCGACACTCTTGGAGGTGGCAAGACCAACGTCTTGGAGGTGGAAAGAGTGACATCTTGGACGTGGAAATAGAGATGTTAAGAAGTAATCTCCTACGTAGTTGCTATGGGAGCGACACTCCAAGATGTCGCAATATCGACTGCGTTGTAGGTATTTAAAAAAAAATACAATATCAATACCGAGTTCCCTTGGGTAAGCTTGAGTGGGCCATACCCAAATCTCCTACAAGGAACCTTAAAAACTACTAATGATAACAAATATGAAAGTGCAAATTCTTCATTAGCATATTATCCCAAAGACATAAATACATCTCAGGAAATTCAAGTTCTCTAGAAATATCAAATTCTTAACAAAATGATTACAAATTGACTAACTTCTGAGAGCTAGCCCATAACTTCTACTTATACTAAGAGGGCACATCAGTAAGCCCTTCAATCACTCCTTCATTGAAGGGCTTGTATCCCCCAAGATACCTATAATCAAGGTCCCTAGTTCTAGGGATCAAATCATTTGAGATATTGCCTCTCTTGGGTTAAGAATTTGAATGGGTTAGGATAGATATGATGTATTGAAGCCTTGATATCTTATGAAAGAGGATAAGGGGACACAAACCCCCTTTTCCATCATGACATGTTGGAGTAGGATTCCTTTGGAGATTCAACCTACTTGAAGCATGGTATAGTAGGCATGCAAATATCCATAGCATCATAAATTCAAGAGCTAAAATTAGATGCAACACATATACTTTATCAATCAACACATTCCATTCATCACTTAATTACACAAAACCATATTATTTATTAATCATGGTAAAAAATAGGCTTCATTAGGAAGAAAAGAATAGTGTGATCCAAATTTATTTGTATATTGATATCTTGATATGGAAGATTTTAATAGCCATCACTATTTTCATGCCTATCTTAACAATATGTCTGTTATACTTTTCACATTATTTTCAGGTCAGATCTAATCTTTTTTTGCTAGACACCATTGAAAATGCATATTGATGAACTTGGTTAAGAAGTTGAAGAGTTTCATGTAGTAATGATATGGAGGTCTGCAACAATCACCAATGTTCAAAATACTTGAATATTCAATGGACCTCGTTTTTTCAAGCATGCAATTGAAGAAAATTTTTCTTCATTCTATTCTAGAGGAAAAATATAATGCGAAAGATTCTTTCAAAGGGCTGCAAGGCACACCCATACTGTAATTCTTTCCCATATTGTTATTAAAATTTTCCTCAAAAACAAATGTTGGAAAGTCAAAAGGAGGTCGATTTGGATTAATTGTTTCAAATTTTGTGAAGAGGGATGACTTGTTCCAAGCAAAAGGCCATGACTGGCCTATCTCTAATACATTTTGGG
>SNQJ01S0024180.1:82585-107019 GCA_010110895.2 Picea sitchensis | reverse complement strand
TGTGAGGAGTTGGGTTTATCTCAGCTGTGTTGGAGTGGTAGCTCAGCCGTGGAGGCGAGCTGAGATGCTAGTCTATCTCTGGATCTTGTGTGGCCCCTTTGCGGCTCGGGGGGCTAAGGGGGAAGCAGAGTACCCCTAGCGTTGGTTGGGAGGTACCGGTGAGATTTCTACGGTCGGCGAGCGGGATGCGGCACGGAGCATGGGACGCGGCACGGGGCGCGGGACGTCGTCCGAGGAAAGCGAAAGGCAACGGTATGATTTTAATTGGTGAAGTATAATGCATTTTTACTTCCGGCAAATTTAATGTAATTGATGTTGATATTGTGAGATTGTTCTGGCATTTTTCCATTCGGCAATTTCGTTTCAACAATGTTGTTGAGAGTTTGTTCTGGCAAGTTTCGGCAAGTTAGTGTTATTGATGCTGTTATTGTGAGTTGTTCTGGCAATGTTGAAATTGTTACCGCCGTTTTTGGCCATGAGAAGAATGTATTTTGTTGGGCGTTTTTGGGTATGCATTGTAGATATGGGGTTTTAATCTGGGCTTGAATGCGTTGATCTGCGTTTTAAAGTTGATAGTCTGCGTTACTTCTCCAGATCGGAAATAATTATAATTCGTTCTGCAACTGTTCTATTTCGTTTTGCCACTGCTATATTCATTTTGCACTGTTATGGGGCGTACCTATATACTGATTTATGGGGCATTTCTATATGCTTTTTCAATAGTTAGTGGTCTGTGTCTTGCTGCCATCTTGGGCGTAAATTTGTGGGCATTCATTTCATTGTGCTGGCGTAGAAGGATCTGCGTTAACCGTTGACTTTTATTTTCACTTTCCTTACAAGTGTATAGTCAAATCTAAATATGGAGCATAATCACGCATTGAATCTTGTCTAGTGTCTGTTTGGTGCATTAATGCAGTGACGAATCTTGTCTAGCTTCAGTTGGGTGCATTAATGCAGTGAATCTACTCTAGTGTGTAGAGGGTGCATCGAATATGGATACTAGTTTAGATCTATTTTATCCCACATTATAATCGTAAACGTAAAGTAAATTGCATATTTTGAGATTGGGCTACTTAGAGTTTATATTTAAAACTGCATATAATTTCTATAACATGAAATATAACTTTCTTTTTAAGGCATATCACAGATTTGAGTTTAGATGAATCCGTATTAATGAAATCAAATAATTATGTATCGCAGATTTGAGTTTAGATGAATCTATGTTAATGAAATCAAATAATTTTATTGGAATGATGTGAGAAAAATTAAATAATTTAGTAATTCTAAATTCTCTTAATTTTCCTCCATAAGCTTGGATAGCCTTATATCACAGATTCTATTGGAATGATGTGAAAAAAAAATTAAATATTTTAGTCAGTCTAAATTCTCTTAGTTTTCCTCCGTAGGCTTTGGATAGCCTTATAGCACAGATCCATTTCAAGTTGGGTCTGCTATGCATGTTAAGCTAAAAGTGAGATATGTATTCAATATAGTATAAACTGTTTGTCAATTTTTTTGAGACTATTGAATAACACTATGCCAATGATGCACATCTGGGTGCATTACCTACTTTCAATATTCTCATTACTTAGTGGCTATTATATAAAATTTTGGAATCTCTTATTTCCTATCGATCCTGCAAGCTTCCATGTCTCTATGGAGGTAAAGTTTTTACAATCAGATCATTAGTTTGCATTGCAAGATTCCATGTCTCTAGGTAGGTAAAGCTGTTACAATTAGTTCATGAGTTTGCATTTAATGAGCCAACGCCTCTATGGTAGGGTTTGTCTTCTCTTTACGACACACAAAGAAAAACCCTTTCCTAAGGTGGGAGGTGATTTGGAAAATACCTGATCACGATGAGAGAAGGACCTTATGTTGGTTGGGTTATGTTTCAACGATAAACCACTGAGATTTTCCTTAACCAGATTTGAGTCCCAGCTTATTGATGTGGCATAACATTGCATACAAGAAATAGTTATAGAATTCGATGTTATTTTTATAAATAAATGTAGAGATTTATGTGATTTTCATGGAATTGAAATTGTTAGGTTAAGTTTAGAAAATGTATTCTATATGTAAGTTTCACAATCATTTTACATTGGCAGTGTTATTGTAACTTTCTTCGTTAATAATAACATACGTGGTGCAATAACCTGGAACTATGTAGCATAGTTACCCCAAGTTAGTATACTGGGGTGGTTGTTATTTTAAACGAAGTTGAACTTGTATGTTTGTTGTCGGAGTCCTTGTCACGCGCCTTCCGTAAGGGGCACAATTGTTCTTCTTATTTATGTTGTACTTGATGGTGGTCAGTTTACCTTGTCGCTAAATGTTGGCGTTGTGCACCTTATGCCTATGGTCGTATATTGGTTGTCGTTACTCGTCGTGTGCCTTTAGTCTTCTTGTGATGAACATCGTGGTTGCGTCTGGTTGGTTGTCAAGGGGCAACGAGAGTCAAGTGTGTTGTTACTTCTACACGCGCGCACACACCTTAAACACAAAAAAAATAAAATAAAAAAATTATGCTGAAATTTCAGATCAGATCAACGATCACCAATAGCTCTCCAACCAATGGTTGTGATTATGTCATGATTTTGTGTTTCACGACTTTGGGACTTCTATTATGAATCACCTCGAATCCTTCAATCCTTGAAATTGTGAAATTTCAGAGTTCTCAATTTGATGATCCTGATTCTTCCACAATCTGATGGCTCATATCTCGTCGGGGTTTCACGTATCAGGATTTAACGATTTCGCATGTCACGAAGTCGAAAGACCTTTCACCTTCGTTCTCCCGGTCCCCGAAATTGTGAAATTCTCTCTGGATGATCAATGGTCCATATCACTCCTTGATCAATGACTATGATCTTTTCGTGAATTTATCGTTGCTTCTTTCAAGCACTTTCATCTAATTATATTTGTAATTCCCGAGGAAATGAAATGCATTCCCCTCAGGCTATTATTTGGAACATAACTTTCATGACTCCCCACAATGGAGTCAGCTATGCCTCCATAGAATTCATTTAATCTGGAAAAGAGCAATACTTGCTTCACGTTTCACTCATCAGGGAAATCATAATGGGCCTCTAGTATACTTATACTCTTACATCATACATGCACATTACTTTCACGTTTAATATCATTCATACCTTACCGATATTAATATTAGGCTTCCTATTATGAAGCTTCACAATGCATTAAACTCATGCACTCAAGTACAATTTAACATAGCTATGTATTCATCATACTAGTTCATGCCTTCTCCTCACGTGACCACTGACGGTGACCACGATCCGAACTAAAAGGCACTTCACATTTTGTGATTTCAGGATTCCTGTTGCAAGGGACTCTGGTTCCTTGATCCTTGAAATCTGAAAACCCAAAATACCAAGGCTAAGGTTTTCTCAACTCTTTTATTCACATGACCCTTCACTCGGAACCTAGGGTCAACTCCTAGACATGCATCGGGATCCCGTGTTTTGGCGAATCCACTAACAATGCTCCATCATTTCCCAAACTTCTGATCCACAAGGGTCCGACAACCTGGATCCCTCAGTCCAGATCTCTCTGCCAATCAACGGTTGTGATCAAATCGATGATTTACCTTGTGCGACTTTGGGAAAGTCTTCGCTTCTATTTTCCCAATAGATGAAACCTTGAAGCTCTAGATCAATGACTCTCATTAATTCCAATATAATGGATACTATTCCTCCTGAGCTTATGAGTGATGAGAGGTTATCAGCCTTATCTTCTCTGCTGATCTATTAGATCTAATAGTTCACGGAATTTTAGTATTCCTCCCTCCGAGAATTCCACCGTCCATTCAGATTTTCAATGACTTCTAGCCACAAACTTGGCATCAACTCTTCTGGAATTCAACCTCTGCATTCAACCTCCAGAGTTTTCAAACTTTAAAACAAGCTTGATTCTTATACGCATGTTCGACATACAAAATTTCCCTGCTATCTCTTCTAATCTTTTAAGTTACTTACAGGACTAATCTCATAGTCATAACTCATATGGATGTTACCCTCTCTTTATGGGAACAATCAACAAGGGTCACTCTTGGGAATTAGCAACAGTCGCAAAGGACTCCTCTTAATCTTGCTTAAATAGATTATCCTTGTTGTCGATTCTAACGATTATAGGTCAGGTAATCTGTCCCTACATATTTTCATCAGTCCTCTCAATCGTGAGGAGTTATATGCTCAGGGTTTAGTCTTTTAATAAGGCAATAATTATAACATTATAAGGATCCTACCAATCCTTACCAGATTTCCTAAATCATGAAGGAGTTCTTCATTTGGATCTTAATTCTTACCTAACCAACCATCTCAATTGCAAGAGACTCTACCTGCTTTAGTAGGTAGCCATCGTCACACTATAACAAAAAAACTTAGTTCATGTCCCTTGTCTAGCTTGTGCAGCTTCATAGCACAATTTATTCCACCTCTGTTTTTCACACTCAGATCTTATCAATAATATTGATCAGTGCATCCCTACTCCTATAGGAGTAGTTATCATTTTGACAAAGGAACAATATTATTCCTTTGTTGGAATTCAATAAGAAATCCCAAAATCACAGGTTCAATATGTAGCCCTTCTCCTCGAGGAGTAAATGCAGAGAACAACATTTCCTTATGCGACTCATACATGAGCCCAAGCAAGCCAAGTGTTGTAACCATGCTCTTATACCAATTTGTCACATACCCACTATGAAAACTATAAAATTTTCGCTCTTCCTCAAGGGATAGAATCCCCAAATTCCTATGGGGGACTAGTGCAGGCTAGCTCTTCCCTTATCCACCATCATGTGATCGTTGGTTATGAACACAGGCCAATCCAAGAGGCAAATTTCGCATTTCATGACTCAGCGATGCAAGAGAGTCAAGTATTTCGACTCTTCAAACCTCAAAACCTGAAATCTTACCTTCTATGAGATCGACGGTTGCGAATCTCCCCCTGATCTGACAGTCTTGGCCATATCGGGATTTTGGTAACCAGGAGGTCGAAATGCAGTGACCCAAACCATTGGTCACTCCATTCTATAAACTTTGATATGTGATTTCTTGTACAAGATCCAATGATCCTCGATGATTTGGATCCAATGGTCCAGATCTTTTTGGAGTTTCATGAACCAGGAGTTCACGATGCAACGACTCCAAATTTCTTGTCACTCCAATCCCTGAATTCTGATATGGGAATTCATGTATTAGATCAACAACCCTCATTAATTTGGATATGACAGTCACTATCCCTCCTAATCATAAGGGTGTTGAAAGACACTCAGCCTTAATCCCTTCCCTGTTCTATGAGATCCAATGGCCCACGGGATTTTAGAGCTTTCCCCAAACTCTGACCGCTCACCACACGTCTCCTCCAATGGACAGTCCAGATTCTTTCAGGACTCCTCCTTTCTACCACATGACGTTGTCCGGTGACCTAGGGCCCATCCACAGAGCATGTCGGTGTTTCATGTACTAGGATTTCGCGACTTGTGAAGAGGAGGTGTCTTGCCCTTTGGTTTCCCGGGTGCCAAAAAGCTGAAACCTATTCACGCTAAATTGATTCGGGGTTTCGTATACAGGTATTTTGGGACTTACGAAGACAAGGGGTCTTTCCATTTGGTTTCCCAGGTGCCAAAACATTGAAACCTATTCGCTAAACTAATTCAGGGTTTTGTATACCGGGATTTCACGACTTGCAAAGACAAGGGGTCTTGCTCTTTGGTTTCCTGGGTGTTGAAACGTCGAAACCTATTCGCTAAATTGATTCGGGGTTTCGTATATCGAGATTTCATGACTTGTGAAGACAAGGGGTCTTGCCCTTTGGTTTCCCGGGTGTCAAAATGTTGACCGGAAGCCACGTGTCCCTCCAATGGATGGCTTGATTTCCTCTTCGAAGAGTTTGGGATTTCGTGACTCGCACGTTGTAGGGTCCTTTCCTTCGAACCCCCAACTCCTGAAACACCAAAATTTCCCTCTAGATGATCGATGGTTTAACATCCCGTCGGGATTTCACGTATTGCGCATTCGAAGGGATCTCTACCTATGTTTCCCCGAACGCTGAAATCCTCCTTTGTTTAAGGAACACTCTTCAAGTGTTATCCCTCCTAAGCTTCGTCAACTATGAAGGACTTAAGAGTTATGGTTTTGGTTTGCCTCATAGAGAGCCTGTGCATATCTGCACTACCTCTTCTGAGCTCAATAGGCTTCATCCTTCAAGGGACTCAAAATGGTTAGGAAGGTTTACATGCATACATGAAACTGTGTCCACGGTTGATGAATGCGCAATTCATGACTCGGGCTTATGCCTCCATAGGACACTAGCATTTATGAGTATAAAATCATCTCCTAAGCATATAATTTCTTATTGGCCTAGTTACACAATCAAGCAGAAATAAGGGCGATACAGTATATCCATTAAGAAATATGCACGATTCCTGCAACATACATAGCATAGTCAGTTCATATACAGTTACAGATAAATTACACAGGGTAGGAAATCACTTATCTATTACAGGTTGCCGCCAACCAAATGATTGTCGGTGTTCGTCCTTCCACCTGACCATAGGCACAGAGGCATTCATTCTTATCACTCTGGCCACCCCCATGCGAAGCTATGATATCACCAGGGAACTCTCACACTTCTCAAGAGTTATTCCTTTGTTTCCACTTCTGTTTGGATCTTGTTCTCTATAACTCAGAGATTTCTCTCTTGTTTATATCCTTGACGAGGTTTCTCAGATGCTCCTTGGCATCAAACTCGTGACCTTCAGTTCATGACTCGCTGGAGAGCTTTGTGCATCTCCCTTGCGAGCTTATGCTCTTCTCGTCCTATGTCTCCTCTCCCATGTGTATCCCTCTTACCTTGGAATGTTTTTTGACCTATCATGTTCCTTCTGTCAAAAGGAATCTCAGGTCTGTAGGTCCTTATGGTACTTCATACTGACAACCCATGTTTCCATTCATGGGGGTGGTGGGTGATTCAACCACCGGTTAACTGATTTTATTTCCTTGGGATTCGAAGGAGGTTTGTCATCCTTATCAAGGGAGATTTGGGGCTATTTGATATATTAACCCTCTTGTATAGTTTTCAGATTCTTCCTCTAGTGATATCATGGCTAGTACTTTCAAGGCTTCACCCCCACAGTCAATTATTGACAACTCAAACAATAATACATTTACATTGTCCTCATGCATTAGCATGGTAATTCCTATTTTATGATTAATTACAAATTGGGGGAAATAGGGTGTTACACCAAGTGGTACCTAGATGGAAAGTGCTCAAAAAAGAAAGAAACATTGCACAAACTAAGAGTACAGAATGTGCAAGATTCCGATGGGATTTGAGGGTAGCCAAAGATAACAAAGGGAGTTAGAAAATGCTATAAAATGTTAATGATACCACCGTAGAAACAAATGAGGAACATGTGTAGTAAGGAAACCATGTTAATGAACTGTAATTTCTAACATTTTCTCTTTCCGTAATGATACATTTCTCAATATGTTATTGAGGAAAACTTTCCAACATTTTATCTTTCCATAATGATAGATTTCTTAATATTGATAAACATGATATATATGAAATAGTTTTAAATCATATGTGTAGTTTTTTGTTATAAATTCAATAAATATTTTATTATAATTGAGTGTGGATAATGAGTGTTATGTAACCTTGAAATGTTGATAACATGGGTGAAAATGCTAATGATACAACTACATATGATGGTCATCCTATGAAGAAAAATGGAGATAATAAAATGATGATCAAGAGGTTGGTGAAGGGAACCTTTGAGAATTTCATAAACACCAATTGATTAGGTAGCATAAAATAAGTTGATGGTATCCATGCAAGTATGGATTGGTATGCTTATGTTGCTTATATGTTGAAGGGAATTTAGGTGAGAATTTACTCAACTAATATTTGATATTTGAATTGATGTGCTATTTGATTTGAATGTATCTATGAGAATGATATTCCACTAATGTGGTAAAGGTGGAAAACATTTGGTATATTAAATTTTTTTAACATTTGAATGCATTCATGTAAAATAAATGACTTATCATGTTGTGTTGAATATGAGTTAATAATCTAGGTGTTCAGGAGATATAATCCTGATATAGAAGAAAATTAAAATAGGGCGAGCCATGTGTGAGGCCATAATGTGGTTGAATATGGAATGGACATAGTAGTACACAAGTTTCCAATTGATATATAAGGATCTAGTAATGATAACAGAGGTCCAAGAGGATTTAGAACACTCATAGAGGTCCAAGAGGATCCATAACGCTCATAGAGGTTTAGGAGGATCCAGAACGCTCATAGAGGTCCAAGAGGATCCAAAATGCTCACAAAGGTCCAGGAGGATCCATAAATACTACAATTTTTTCCATCTCAAATGATATTAAAAATTCCATCAATGTGTAGAGGTTGGTGATATTTTTCCAATCGCGCAAACATCGCCTAAAACTGAGTTCACATGCAAAAGATATGGTTGGTCAAACTTTGAGTCAACTAGGGAAAAATGGAAAAGTCAACAAGGTCATAGGTGACATGTGTCACCACTGCAAGGGTGAAACATGGTATGACGATATAGGTACTACATTTCTAACATAGGTGACCTCATATGGAGACACGTGGCAGGAAGGTGATGTGGCATGTCCAGTTGACAAAGTGACTTGGCAATTCAAGTGAACCAATTATGTGTTGATACCTGGCAAGGGATAGACCAATGAGAGGCCTCTATCTAGTGACCTCCCATTCGCCAATTATGGTTTATGTTTATAAAAAATTTGGGATTTGACGGGGGTCAAACCCGTTACCTCCAAATACCTTACACAAACCCCCTATGACATCCCCAAAAATAAAGTATTTTTGAAATTTAAATTTGTTGGAAAATTATTCAGTTTTTAGTAAATTCAAATTTGGAATTTTTTTTCCATTTATGGAAATTTTGAGATTTGAATTTGATAATTGTAATTAATTATTATGATTGTTGGGCAGAGATCTGATTTGACCCAACTAAATATTTGACTATGACACTTGTGTGAAAACATAATATTTTAGATTCATTGCAGGAGGACAAATGGAACAACCATGTTAAAATCAACTGACCATGACTCCATGAGTGGGGAACATGTTGGAACTACCTCTGGGCTGATTGTTACAAGTGGAAAATCAGAGATTTGTCCATTGGCAGCCCTTGAAAATCAGGGATTTAGAAAGCTGCGAAAATTCCCAAGGGAGGGAAAAAGACCTAGGATTTATTTATTTATTGATAAATAACATATGTGAGGAGGCAAGATGCTGCCAAGTATGCTGGAAAAAGAAACTATTGTTTTCCTTTCCTTGTTGTTATGAACACTACTGAGTAAGTGTGAGGCAAGAGGAATCTGTTGGAGTTGAAGGACATTGTTGGGGAGGAGTTTTCCAAGGTCACCCTCATGGATTCATGGTCAGGATAGGGGGTGAATAGGACAAGCGATTTGGCTGCCCTATTCTAAGGTTGGGTGGAATGTGGTTGTTCCATTTGTTGTTTCGACAAAATTTATTCAGATATGTCTATATATCCCTACTATGTTCAATGTTAATAGAATTATTGATTGATAGAATGCAATAGTGTAAATCTAGGTGAACAAATCAACTTATACTAGAAAAATGGATTTGTTGCAAATGGGTTGAATTGTGGGATAGACCTTACAGGTTTAACTGTAGGTTTCGATTGAAACTGTATCTGCATCATGGTTAAGCATGGAATTTTTAAAGAACATTGTCCAATCGGTGCTAATACCCCCTACCAATTATGCACTATACATGAATCATAATAATTATTTACTGTATATTATGTCGTCTATGAATATGTTCAAAGAGTTGTTTTCTTTTGAAAGAGAAATTGAGGCCTATATATGTACATCTATATTTTATGCACATAGTCGTTTCACGGTAGGAAAAAAAGATAGTTATATGTGTGCAGTTATATATATATATATATATATATATAATATTTATATGCATGCTTCTATCTATAGCCTTATTCCTTGAAGTCGGGACGAACTACCCACGAAATTATGGTTACTGGAGTAAAAAAGAAAAGTATAGTGTAACAGTAATAGAATTATTGTATCTCTTTAATACAGGGTTATTACAACCATAATATTTTTATCATACAAAATCCTTTGAAACGAAACTGATATTTCAAGCAACCTTAAACAAAATTCATTAAATCAAACTACCTGCTAGTAATTAAAGAGAACAAATAATTTACATTCTATAGCCATGTTTTCCTTACGTTACAGACAAACTCACCACAGTAAAATTGAAGGGGCAAAGTAATGGAAATAAACATAGGTTACAATATAGGATCTTGATATATATATATATATATATATATAAACACGTGATTTTATTAGTCCTAAGAATAAATGTATAATTAGATCCATTATTCTGGAAGGGAGGAACCAATCAGTTTTTCCTCTAAGTCGACAGTAAACTCTTGGAGTAAAGGTATAACCCTACTTTTAACCTCTATTACACAGTAACTGGACTTTTGAGTGGACTTGCCCTTTATTTAATCTGTGAAGCTATAACAATAGTGATACAACCATCATTGAAATCTGATGAACTTCACTATGATAACCTCCATTACAAGTCAGAATCGTATCTATGCGGAGGAAGCTAGGGTATTCGCTCAAGAGAAATAAAGTGGAACCTGAGTGCCTTTCTTGTACAAGGTGTGGTCCAACGCTAACATCATAACCCTATAAATCTGCAAAGGACGAGACGTGTTTCTTTTATTAGTGTCAAATCTTAGTAGGGAAAAGGATCTTACAAATAACAAAAGTATTTGTATAAAAAAAAAAAAAAAAAAAAACTTATCTCGCATGGGCATGAAGTGTTGCCATCCATAACTCGAGTCGTCGATACCCAGGAAGGGGAGCAGTGAGCTTAGTCACCTGATGAGTACCCTAGCATCAAAAAGAAGGGTCGCATCATCAGATTTGGTTACCTTATTATAAAACGCCATTCTGAGGAAAATAGATAAGAAGTAATAACAACACTATAACCTTGCAAAGTAAAAAAAACTGAACAAAAGACCGCGTGATATGCAAGTCTTCAGACAGATTAATACAACAATGAACACATATTTAATTTCTTTATCAAATGCCAGGTTACGAATGGGTTTTTCACACATACTAGAAAACAATACTAACAAGATAAAAGAAAAGAAGACGAAAAGCAAAAAAAAAAAACGTCATACCATTATAGTTACAGACCTAATCAATGTTTGTCGTGAATAAACTAGCAAATAATTAAAGATACGCATTTTACTGGAGGGTAATTACATACTTTATGAAAGGGGAAACTATAGTTATCAACCACCCGATGGATTGGGAGGTCTACCAAATGGTATAATTCCTTGAAATAAAAACCCAATATGGCCAGGACCGCCGAAACATAGAGAATCCTTATAAAACTCGAAAGAATTCCTCCCCTTTTTGCCGAACAAAGTATAACACATAGGCTATAGTGTGGGGTTTTTTTACCTTTAACCCTATAGGACCTCCTTTTTATTATCGCTGCCTTACTAAGGTATCAGTCATGGCCTTAGGGGAGAACATGGATAAACCCTACTAGTAACAATAATGCTTTATACGTGTTTACCTGTATATATTTCCAGAGTTGGGTTATTATAAGTCGGGATGAAGAAGTGACTTCCAGAATATCTTAAAGAAGATAAATGGTTGAGTAAATTAGTAGAGAAAATTTGTTACCTGTTCGATGGGAGTCCATCAGTCTATTCATGGTTATCGTTCCCACCATTGCCAGAATGGCCCTGCCCATAGTGCACACACCAAACCAGGACCCTTACAGTCATCAGTGGAGAAATATCGTAGATTGGGATAGGCATAAAGGATAACATAACTGTGTTCAATAACCTGAACCTAAGATAGTAGAAGCTTACCAGAGCGGCAATTGGTCATATCGTTCTATCGGGCAACGTATTTCCGAACTGTCGACATGTTTCAATGGAAGGATGATAACATGCATAATCTCTCAAAAGGGATTGATAATGGAACAGTGGGACATTGAAAACCCTAGTAAGAACCTTAATTACTCGGAAAAATGACGAACGTACGAAGGACGAGGGATACATGTGATGAGGACCGAGTTGGCATTACCAGAGTGGACGAAATTGCGAGGTGAGGGTTTTCGAAATTTGCACACATAGAACTACCATTAAATGGTAGGTACGAAGCCTTATTTACCTTCTGATAGTCGGCTAGCGTTTCACTTCAAGAAACGATGAATCAAGTTTATCCTTCAAGTCTCTAACAAGTGGAAGACTTGTACACCCCAAATGTATTTTTTGTTTTCACCATAAACCTATCATTTGGGAAGGCTCACTGGAGTATTGTTTAGTTAAGCCAAAGACCGTTAAAAGAATTTATTACTCAACCTCTGTTAAGGAACAGGCTCAGAGTCAACACTAAGTCTCATAGTTACCACTGTGGGATAGGTTTGAACCCTGGTCTTATATGTGTATCAGGTGAGTTAAATTTACAAAGTGGCAAATCAAAGTAGTCTGATGTATAAACATAGGAAAACCCTTAATTAAAGAAATATTTTTGGATTGTAATTTCTAAGTATTTTGCTATGTGGGCACTATGTACATGGGAATAGGTTGACATCAAATAAATTGTTGAGTCCTTAGTGGTTTACCTTGGCAAACCTTATAACCATAGCAAGTTAAATTGGTATAGGAGTTTAAGTTATTCTATCAATGCAGTAATAGGAGAGAAGGACCTTTTTTTTTAATAAATAAAGAAGAATGAACTGGGAGGAATATGTCCCATACATTTTTTTTTTTATGGCAAATTTGGGGAAATCTGGGTTTATTACATATGGTATGAGAGAAAAAGTTACAACATTGGGCCTGAATAGGGCCATATTAGTTGCTTAGTATATATTCCGATTTATGTAAAAATGATAAACCTTATGGTTACAAAAATAAATACTTTATGTTTTGCGTTAATTATGGCAGCTCAGGATGATGCATAAATCAGGATGGAAGGAAATCTGTAGCAAAGACCTCATGGATATCCAAGACAGAATAGGGATGAAAGATCTCCTATGGAAGTACTGGAAACAATGAGGAATCTTATTGTTGAGCTGCAGGTTTTCAAAGAAGATAATGAGAAATTGAAGAAAGCACATCAGGAACAACAAGAGATAAATGAAGTCCTGTTGCATAGTATAGTGACCAATAAAAGTCCAAAAGACAATAACCATGACAAAGAGGTCAGCAAAAGGGCCTCTGATAACTCAGGGCCAGAAATAGAAAAAGGAGACAGTTCATCTCAAGGAACACCTTCAGCTGAAGACAAAACTAAAACAAACAGAAAAGAAAAACAAGTAGACCACCTTGAAGGAGAATTTAAAAATATTAAACCAACTACCTTTGATGGAGAATCCAAGACAGGAGAAGAAGCTGAGGCATGGTTGTTGGACATCAAAAAATACTTCCATATCTACAACTATTCCAACAATATGAAGGTCATAATGACCATCTACTATCTGAAAGGAAAGGCCGACATTTGGTGGCAAGACCTGAAATTGGCCAAGGGCCTAAAGGAGAAACAGTTGGAATGGTATGACTTTAAGAAGTATTTCAAGAAACAATACCTTTCTGAAAGCTACTATGAAAGGAAGATGAAAGAATTTTACGAGTTACGACTTGGACAGATGACGATGGAGGACCTTATAAATAAATTTTTGGAACTACTAAGGTTCGTACCATACATCCGGGAGGATAAGGTAAAAATCTATATATTCTTAAGCTATTTACCACAGTCCTATAGGGACATAATTGAGTTTAACAACCCCAAATCCTTGAGTGAATTATTCAGGAAAGCACGAATGTGCTATGACCAGTATAAACAATAGGTAGAGTTTCCCAAAGCCTGGAAGGATAAGAAACAAGATAGAAATGAACTAGTGGAAGAAGGGATACCAGCCAACTCCTTATCAGAATGTAGAAAAAAGCTTTTCGAGAAAAGATTTTCACTCCAATCATCTGAATACACAAGGCAATGGTAAACCGGTAAATCTGGGAATGAAGAAGTTTGGGGACAGCTCCCACGAGCCATTAAAGTGCTAGGAATGTGGAGAACCTCATCTAAGGAGGAATTGTCCATGTTTAATTTCAGTAAACAGAACTGTTGTTCATAATTTGTAGGAAGCCTCGATGGTGGGAGACATGGGAAGAAGCCTGAATTGGATAAATGAATCCATAGATGGTCGACAAGATGACCACCAGTACTCAGTGGTAGAAATCGAAGGTAAAATCAATAACACTTGAATTTTTGTTTTAATTTACCCTGGAGCTACATTAAGTTATATTACTCCTGATGTAGTAGAGTCAAATAAACTTAAGAAACTGAAGCACGAAAAATCATGGCTTATACAACTAGCAACATGTACTAAAAGGAAAGTAGTTGACTTTGTTTCTGATTTTGAGTTCAACTTAGATGGTCAAAGTATAAGAACAAATATGAACATCCTACCAATAGGATCTTATGATATGATTATCGGGATGATTTGGTTGGAACAACACAAAGCAGTACTAGATTGTTATACAAAGATACTTATCTATAAGATGATGTTGGCACTGCTAGAACAACCCAAGGTATACCAAAACCTATATAATTCAGAGAAGTTTCAGTGATGCAAATCAAGAAATGTATGAGAAAGGGATGTCAAGTTTATGCCATTCAAGTAATGAATCTGTTAGAAAAAGAAGATAAGACAAAGTTAGAAGACTTTGTTGTCGTACGTGAATTCAGAGACATGTTTGTGGATGAGATACCAGAATTACCTCCTAGAAGGGAAATAGACTTCTCCATAGACCTACTACCTGGTTCATACCCTATCTCAAAAGAACCTTACTGAATGAGTCTACCAGAACTGGAAAAATTAAAAATAAAATTACAGGAATTGTTGGACAAAGAGTATATCAGACCGAGTGTTTCACCGTGGGGGGCACCAGTCCTCTTTGTGAAAAAGAAAGACAGTACTCTAAGACTATGTATCGATTATAGACAACTAAACAAAATGAATATTAAGAACAAATACCCCTTACCAAGGATAAATGATCTGTTCGATCAAGAAGGTGGGGCCAAGATATTTTCAAAGTTTGATTTACGATCCAGTTATCATCAAGTTAGGATAAAAGACGAGGACATAAGAAAAACAACCTTTCAGACAAGATATGGACACTACGAATTCATAGTCATACCTTTCAGACTCACTAACGTACCAGCCATGTTTATGTGCCTGACGAACAATATTTTCAGTCAGTACTTAGACAAGTTCATGGTAGTATTTATCGACGATATTCTGGTCTATTAAAAAATGGAGGAAGAACATGATGAACACTTAAGGATAGTTCTGCAAACATTGAGGAAACACAAACTGTATGCCAAATTTGACAAGTGTGACTTTTATCAAAAATAAATACAGTATCTAGGACATGTAATTTTAGCAGAGGGCATTGTCATAGACCCGGAGAAGATAAAATCCATTATGAAATGGCCAATACCTAAGGATGTAGAGGATATCCAGTCATTCATGGGAATCACCTGATATTACCGCAGATTTATAGAAGGGTTTTCCAGGATAAAATACCCTATCACGTCATTACAAAAGAAAGGGACCAAGTTTAACTGGTCAGAGAAGTGTCATGATAGTTTTAACAAGATGAAGGAATTATTGACAACTGCACCCATATTGAAGGTAGCAGACCCAGATAAAGACTTCACCGTATGTGTTGATGCAAGTAAAGAAGGACTAGGTGGTGTCATAACCTAGGAAGGACATGTTATTGGTTATGAGTCTCAGAAATTGAAAGAACACAAGAAAAATTATGTCACTGATGACTTAGAATTGGCAACGGTAATACACACCTTAAAAATGTGGCAAAACTACATAATGGGCAGAAAATTTCTACTATTGACGGATAATAGCGGGGTGAAATATATGTTTAGACAACCAGATCTTAATGCAAGACAAGCAAGATGGCTAGCCTTCTTGAGTGAATTCGACTTCAAGGTCAGACATATCAAGGTTAAGGAAAATAAAGTAGCAGACACTTTAAGAAGTAGAGTCCATTGGTTATTTGAGATAAAAATCAGCAGGGCGGAAAGTGATCTAGAGAAAAGAATAAGGACAACATGTATTAACGACAAAAATTACACTAAGATAATGGAAGAATTACAAAACAGTACCACAAACTCAGATAAACCAGATCTAAGTATCGAAAAGAAGGGACTATCACGATTTAAAAACAGACTTTACATACCAGATTCAATAGAGTTAAAATTAACAGTTTTGGATGAAGTGCATAAGAAATCGTATTCTGGCCATTCAGGTTACCAAAAAACAATAACAACACTTAGAAAACTATTTTATTGGCCTAATATGAAGGAAGAAACAACAGAGTACTTGGTTAGGTGCCAATATTGTCAACAGGTTAAGGTCGAGCACCAGCATCCAGCCAACCTATTACAGGCAGTACCAGTACCAGAATGCAAATGGGAGACCATTTCACTGGAGTTTATAAAAGGTTTTTCTAAAAATAAAAAACATAATGATTCTATCATGGTTGTAATCGATAAACTTAGTAAGTATGCACACTTTATTCCTGTAAAGTCTACTTTTAAAGCTATAAACATTGCTGAAATATTCATGAAATAAATTTTTAGACTGCATGGTATTCCTAAAATGGTGATTTCAGATAGAGATGTAAAATTCACATTTGCTTTTTGGAAGGAATTGTTTGTAGGTCTAAATACTAATTTGAATTTTAGTATGAGTTATCATCCACAAACGGATGGACCGACCGAAAGGACAAAGCAAATCGTAGAGCATATGCTCCACATGTACATAAGAACAAAATCGAACAAGTGGGAAGACTATCTTCACTTGGTATGATTTGCATATAACAATGGGTACCAAACTTTGGCTAAGTTAAGCCCTTTCGAAGTAATGTACGACAGAAAGTGTATGACCCCAATTAGTTGGGATAACTCGATTGATAGGCTCATGGTTGGACCAGAGATGCTCCAAGAAATGGAGAACATGGTAAGGAAGGTACAACAGAACTTAAAAGAAGCACATGACAGACAAAAGAGCTATGCAGATCAGAAAAGAAGACACTTGGAATTTCATGTGGGAGATCATGTTTATTTGAAGTTCAAAGCCCAAAAAAATTCGTTGAAGCTAGGGAACTGTGCCAAGCTGGCACCGAGGTTTTGTGGGCACTTCGAGATACTAACTCGAATTGGACCCATAGCATACCAACTTGCACTTCCAACTAATCTAAGAATTCATAATGTATTTCATGTTTCTTTGTTGAAAAAGTGTGTTCATGACCCTACTCATATTATTGATTGGAACTTGGTGCAGGTGGAACCCAAAGGCGAGTTCCAGGTGGAACCCCTGTGTATTCTGAACCATAGAGAAATAGCACTTCAAATAGAGTCGTCACTCAGGTAAAGGTGCAATGGAAGCAATTTAGTCCTGAGGAGGCCACTTGGGAGTTGGAGGAAGATCTACGAAAATATCATCCAATCATGTTCCAAGAAGGGAAAAAACACCGAGGAAAATGTTTTATTGAAGGGGGAGAGGATGTGACATCCCCAAAAATAAAGTATTTTTGAAATTTAAATTTGTTGGAAAATTATTCCATTTTTAGTAAATTCGAATTTGGAAAAATTTTGCCATTTATGGCAACTTTGAATTTCGAATTTGATAATTGTAATTAATTATTATGACTGTTGGGTAGAGATATGATTTGACCCAACTAACTATTTGACTATGACACTTGTGTGAAAACATAATATTTTATATTGATTGCAGGAGGACAAATGGAACAACCATGTTAAAATCAATTGACCATGACTCCATGAGTGGGGAACATGTTGGAACTACCTCTGGGTTGATTGTTACAAGTGGAAAATTAGATATTTGTCCATTGGCAGCCCCTGAAAATCAGGGATTTAGAAAGCTGCGAAAATTCCCAAGGGAGGGAAAAAGACCTAGGAAAAAAGATTTTATTGATAAATAGCATATGTGAGGAGGCAGGACGCTGCCAAGTATGCTGGGAAAAGAGACTATTGATTTTATTTCCTTGTTGTTATGAACACTACTCAGTAAGTGTGAGGCAAGAGGAATCTGTTGGAGTTGAAGGACATTGTTGAGGAGGAGTTTTCCAAGTTCGCCGTCATGGATTAATGGTCAGGCTAGGGGGTGAATAGGACAAGCGATTTGGCTGCCCTATTCTAAGGTTGGGTGGAATGTGGTTGTTCCATTTGTTGTTTTGGAAAAATTTATTCAGATATGTCTATCTACCCCTACTTTGTTCAATTTTAATAGAATTATTGATTGATAGAATGCAGTAGTGTAAATATAGGTGAACAAATCAACTTATCCCAGAAAAATGGATCTGTTGGAAATGGGCTGAACTATGGCATAGACCTTACAAGTTTAACTGTAGGTGTCAATCGAAATTGTATCTTCATCATGGTTAAGCATGGAATTTTTAAAGAACATTGTCCAATCGGTGCTAAGACCCCCTACCAATTATGTACTGTACATGAATCAGAATAATTATTTCCTATATATTATGTCATCTATGAATATGTTCAAAGAGTTGTTTATATATATAAACACATGATTTTATTAGTCCTAAGAATAAATGTATAGTTAGATCCAGTATTTTGGAAGGGAGAAACTAATCATTTTTCCCTCTAAGTCGACGGTAAACTCTTGGAGTAAAGGTACAACCCTACTTTTAACCTCTATTACACAGTAACTGGAATTTTGTGTGCCCTTGCCCTTTATTTAATCTGCTAAGCTATAACAATAGTCATACAACCATATTTGAAATATGATGAACTTCACTGTGATAACCTACATTACAAGTCAAAATCGTATCTATGCCCATGAAGCTAGGGTATTCGCTCAAGAGAAATAAAGTGGAACTCGAGTACCTTTCTTGTACAAGGTGAGGTCTAGTGCGAACATCGTAACCCTATAAATTTGCAAAGGATGAGACGTGTTTCTTTTATTAGTGTCAAATCTTAGTTGGGAAAAGGATCTTACAGATAACGAAAGTATTTCTGTAAAAAAAAGAAAAAGAAAAAAGAAACGTATCTCGCATGGGAATGAAGTGTTGCCATCCATAATCCGAGTCGTCAATACCCAGGAAGGGAAGAAGTGATCATAATGACCTGATGGGTACCCTTGTAGCAAAAAGCAGGGCCCCATCAGTAGATTTGGTTACCTTCTTATAAAACTCCATTCTCAGGAAAATAGATAAGAAGTAATAACAACACTATAACCTTGCAAAGTTAAAAAAACTAGAACAAAAGACCACGTGATATGCAAGCCCTCAGATAGATTAATACAACAACGAACACATATTTAATTTCTTTATCAAATGCCAAGTTGTGAATGGGTTTTGCACACATACTGGAAAACGGTACTAACAGGATAAAAGAAAAGAAGACAAAAAGAAAAAGAAAAAAATGTCATACCATTATAGTTATAGACTTAATCAATGTTTGTCATGAATAAGCTGGCAAATAATTAAAGATACGCGTTTTAATGGAGGGTAATTACATACTTTCTGAAAGGGGAAACTACAGTTATCAACCACACAGTGGATTGGGAGGTCTACCAGGTGGTAGAATTCCTTGAAATAAAAACCTAGGAAGGCTAGGACCACCAAAACATAGAGAATCCTTATAAAACTTGGAAGAATTCCTCCCCTTGTCGTCGAGCAAAGTATAACACACATGCTATAGTGTGTTTTTTTTTTTTTCCTTTTATCCTACAAGAACTCCTTTTTCTTATCACCGCCTTATTAAGGTATCAGTCATGAACTTAGGGGAGAACAAGGATAACCCCTATGAGTAACAAGAATGCTTTATATGCGTTTACCCATATATATTTTCAGAGCTGGGTTATTATAAGTCAAGACGAAGAAGTGACTTGTAGAAGATCTTAAAGATGATAAATGGTTGAGTAAATTAGTAGAGAAACTTTGTTACATATTCTATGGGAGTCGTCTAGTCCATTCCTGGTTACCATTCCCACCATCACCAGAATGGCCATGCCCATAGTGCACACACCAAACCAGGACCCTTACAGTCATCAGTGGAGAAATATCGTAGATTGGAATAGGTGTAAAGGAGAACATAACCATGTTCAATAACTAGAACCTAGGATAGTAGAAGCTTACCAGAGTGGCAATTGGTCATATCATTCCACTGGGCAACGTCTTTCCGAACCATCAACATATTTCAATGGAAGGACAATAACATGCAGAGTCTCTTGAAAGGGCTCGATAATGGAACAATGGGATGTTGAAAACCCTATTAAGAACCTTAATTACTCAGATAAATGTCGAAGGTATGAAGGACGAGGGAGAAATGCGATGAGGATTGAGTTGGCATTACCAGAATGAATGAAATTTCCAGGTGAGGGTTTTCGAAAGTTGCACACATAGAACTACCATTAAATGGTAGGTACGAAGCCTTATTTACCTTCTGACAGTCCACTGGTGTTTCACATCAAGAAATGGTGAATCAAGTTTATCCTTCAAGTCCCGAAAAAATGGAAGACTTGTACACCCTAAATGTATTTTTTTTTTTTACCATAAACTTATCGTTTGGGAAGGATCACTGTAGTATTGTCTAGTTAAGCTGAAGATCGTTAAAAGAATTTGTTACTCAACCTATGCTAAGGAACAGGCTTGGAGTCAACACTAAGTCTCATAGTTACCATTGTGGGATAGGTTCGAACCTTGGTCTTATATGTGTATCGGGTGAGTTAGATTTACAAAGTGGCAAATCAGAGTAGTTTGATGTATAAACATAGGAAAACTCTTAATTAAATAAAGATTTTTGGATTGTAATTTCTAAGTCTTTTGCTATGTGGGCACTATGCACATGGGAATAGGTTGACATCAAATAAATTGTTGAGTCCTTAGTGGTTTACCTTGGCAAAACTTCTAACCATATCAAGTTAAATTTGTATAGGAGTTTAAGTTATTCCATCAATGCAGTAATAGGAAAGATGGACCTTTTTTCTTAATAAATAAATAAGAATGAACTGGGAGGAATATGTCCCATAACTAATTTTTTTTATGGAAAATTTGGGGAAATCTGGGTTTATTACACCCACTTTACCATCGTGGCATCGCATGAGACATAACATGTATATGGAGTGATTTTTATTTAAAGTGGCATGCTGTGTTAAATGGGGTTTAAAACATTCAAGGGCCTAGCCCTCGACCCATATCATATGCCATGAAATATAACCATCACCAAAATTCACCAGTGTGGGTAACCATATGGCACCATAACCACATAAAAAAACAACCCATCATATTAATATATGATTCAAAACATAACAAAATAACCCACAGTTAGGGCGGATGGAACCCACAACCTCCGCCAAATTTAGCCAACTTTTTAACCAATGAGCCATTGGTTCCTAATGTTACGGGATACCACTAAACTTAAAATTAAGTTGCCGCAACTTTCATGTGAAGGTTTGGAATTAGGCCTATATATGGGTGCACATTCCAAGACAAGAACAGATCCCAATGTTGGAACATAACCCAATGCAAACACGAATCCCATGGACAAGTATGGTATGGATTGCATATATTTGCATGCAAGGAGAGAAGCCTAATTTGGTATTGTTTTGATATGCGTTCCATCAGGTATATTGTCTAAACATAGGCATGTTTATACTCATTTTCTTGATCTCTCATGAGGAGTATGAATTTGAGGTATATTTTATGATCAAAGGACATTTGTAAAAGTCTTAGTCCATATTTCCATTAATGTACACCATAGTGCATCATTTGGCATGTAAAGAGGGTGAAATAGAGCGAGTTCAAAATTTGGTTGACTTTATACTCATTTTTATCATAATATTGTAAGGAATTCAATGGTAAATTCCTTTCTTGAGTTTGAGCAGCGAAATTAAAGAGAGTCCTTCAAATTGGATTTTGTAAGTCCATATTGTAATGTAATTTGACATTTTGAGATTATGAAGAACAATATCACTATATAAAGAGGACTTAAAGATGAAGTAATATATGTTATCAATATATAGAATTTGATTTCTTTTATTTTTTGTCGTCATCTCATAAGTATTCAAATTAATCATCAGTTTATAAGATTTCGGATTAAAAGCACAACATCATTTTTCTGCAAATCATCTCAATATGATCAAGAATTAATTTTGAATTAGGTTAGATGTTATATGTATATTTTAAAGGAATAAGTGGAATCTAATGATTTTCAAATAAAGCGGTATCAGAGCAAGGTTGGATGTGAATCTTCAAGCTACTGATGTGAAAATATCTAAGACTTATGTTGGTGAAGATTTTGAAGACTCTTATCAAGAGGAAAAAATGAGTAAAGATCTCATGGATTTAAGGTTGCAGAAGAATATTAATTGAAATATCGAGAGGGAGAATTCTGAGCTAAGGATGCAGTTGCAAACTCTTGAGTAAGAGAATAAGAAGATGCAAGACCGAATGATATGTCATGAGGAATTCCATAGAGGTATTTTTCATGAATTGGAAAGAACGTTGTAGACCAAGAATCAAGTACAACCACCATCAACATCAATCCATGAAGATTATCAGGATGAGAATTTAAAGTCTCTGATGCAAAAGGGACTATTTCTTTCAAAAATAATTATCGATAAATATGATTCCTCATATTATTCTTTTTCCCATAAAGATGGAGAATGATCGATTATGGTTGAAGCAAAGAGAACTTTAGATGAAGAGGTCCTTCATAAAAAATTAGTCTTACCTTCCATTCCCGAGAAAGGTAACATGTGTAAGACATCTCCAGATAAATATGTGCACTCTAAAGAAGGAATGAAGATGTTTCCTACTGGTAAATGGTCTATGTATCCATGTTCTTTCTGTGGAACTAGTAACCATGACATGAAGAAATTTCAAAGAAGACAATCCATGAAAGAAAATCCATCCAAGAAGAAGGTTAAAGGTAAAGATCATTTTTCAAAGAAAAGGAAAAGGGGGAATGACAAGAAAGGATTGTAGTTCCAATATGGGAACAAGATGCTCTTCTCTTGTTGTGGTAAGAGTAGACATCATATCGAGAAGTGTTGGACACTTTATCCACACTTATGTTCGAAGAAGAACTAGAAAGATGCAAAGACACTTGCAAGAAGACAAGTAACAACCCCATATGAAGTTAAGAATCTTACTGAAATATTTGAGAAATAATACTTCCTAGTGGTTGGTATTAATAAAGTGATATATGAATACATCATGGAATGGTTCTTGGACAGTGGCCCATCTTTACTGTAACATACAATATATATATAATATTAAGGGATAATAATCATAAATAATAATAATAATAACAATAATAATAATAATAAATAGTTATTAATTGTCTAACGAACACATCCTTTCATGGATGGTCACCACATGTGCCTTTAGGTTCTCTATATATTTGGCACTCTCATTGTACATATATTCATCATATATTATATATTTTATCTCATTATATACATTCTTATCCAATATATTTTCTTGTCCAGTATGGATTACAATTATGTATTCCATTTATTATGGATGTTTGTTGTAAGAACCAGATTGGTTCTTTACATTGGTATCAAAGCAAGGCTGATTCCATCCTTTGGCTGCCAGACCTGTGGTCAAAATTTTGTTTCCCTTGGAAACGTCACTGTAGGCCTTTGGCCACTCAAATTTTCAAGTTTTTGGAACTTCGGTCTTTGACCAAAACCTATCCTTTGACCATTCGAAGTTAATAATTACTCCGCTACCAAAAAAAATAGAAGAAATACTATGTCATATTGTTGCTTGAAGAAAAAAGAAAAAATANAACCATAAAAGGAAAAAAAAACAAAACAAAAGAAAAAAAGAAACAATTTTCTTAAGGTGCACATGAAGAAGTATAAGTGCACACCAAGAAGCTTGAAGGAAATAATTTAGATTTGGCATCAGTTAAGTGAATTGTCATTTACAAGTGATAAAAAGTAATTTAAAAGAAAAAGTTTCAAAGAAGAGGAAAAAATAATATTTTATTTTTACCTTTGGAGATTTACCATCCCATGGATTTGGAAAACCATTGGTCCATGGTATTCCATACCATATATAATATATATGTGTATGTGTATTTACATCTAAGTAAGTATTTCACAAAACTTAGGGTCGCGTTTGTTAAACCCTCACCGCCGCTAACAAATAGTCAAGAGTATAAAATGCATTTATAAGGTACTTTTTATAAAGTTTAAAAAAGATTAAGTCGTAATTTTTAAAGAAAATAAAACGAAAAGAATATTAAAAG
>SNQJ01S0024180.1:41863-72023 GCA_010110895.2 Picea sitchensis | reverse complement strand
TCCACTCAAGCTGTCAAAGGAAGGAGAAAGGAATTTTAATAAAACTAGATTTGGCGAATGCCTTTGATAGAGTCCGGCTGAATTTCCTTTTTGTTGTGATGTTCAAGATGGGATTTCACCCCCATTTGGTTCGCTAGATAAGGGCCTGTATAGAGGGGCCATGGATAGACCCCCTGGTCAATGGCAGACCTGTAGAGTTTTTCCAAGCCTCAAGGGGACTTAGACAGGGCTGCCCTTTGTCCCCCCTGCTCTATACCATTCAAGCTTTTGTGCTAAGTTTTCAGTTGAATAAGAGCCTGCAACAACACACCTTAATTGGCCTCTCAATTGCTCCTAGAGTTGAGAGAATTAACCATGCTCAATTCACCGATGACACGCTCCTTCTGGGCCAAGCCAACCTCCCCACAACAAGAGCCTTCAAGAAAGAATTGGACGACTACACTGAAATCTCAGGGAGTGAAATCAGTTTGAGGAAGAGTAAAATTTATGGCTGGAACTGCCCTCCTATAGAAATGATTGGTATTTCCAGGGCACTGGAAATGGAAGTAACTTCAATGTGGGATTCCATAAAATATATAGGAATCCCGCTAGTCAAAGCAACCCCCAGAAGTAGTCTGTGGCTGCCTCTGATGGACAAGATGAAAACCAGGATCCTGGCCTGGGGAACAACCTAGCTGAACAAAGCTGGGAAATTAATCCTCATAAACTCTGTCCTCACCTCTCTTCCTTTCTATCAGGCCTCCATTCTCCTTGCCCCGAGAGGAATTGTGAGAGAAATAGACAACATCTTGAGAAAATTCCTTTGGGAAGGGGGAAGGAATGAGGGGAAAAAAATGCACCTATTCAGCTGGGATAAGGTTAAAGCCCCCAGGATGGAAGGTGGGCTGCAAGTCAGAGATGTGGCCACTCAAAATCTGGCCATGGGAGGTAAGATTCTATGGAAAATGATAACAGGTAACTCCACTTGGAGCTCTAAATCTCTAAGGACTAAATACTTATGTGGTCACAAAGAAAGGTGCCTTGAGCGCCCCCCCTTGACCAGGAAAGGCTCTCCTATTCTTTCTCTCTGCCTTAAGGCTCTTGACTTGATTACCTCAAAGCTCTCTTGGATACCAGGGAATGATAGAAAGATCAAGTTTTGGGAAGACTCTATCTTAGGACAGACCCCTTTAAGATCTTTGGAAGGGATGGAAAACATCAAAAGTTGGCTCCATTCTAATAGCAAATTCACTCTGTGTGACCTTTCAGTTTGGGACCAGGGCGGCTTGTGGCTCAAGTGGGACTTGGGGGTCTATTTGCAGCCTTTAGAAATTGAAGCTCGAACCCTCCTGGAAGCTCTTCAAGGGTGCTCCCCCTCCTCGGCTAGGAAAAAGGACAAAAGAGGCTGGGGCTCTTCGTCTGGCTGCTACTCAGCTGCTGCTGGTTATGCAGCCCTGCAGGCAATTCCTTGGGTTTCCCCTGACCCTTCGGTGTGGAAAAATCTCTGGCTCCTTCCTTCCCTTCCCAAAATAGATCTCTTCTACTGGTCTCTTCTGCATAACAGTATCCTTACTTGGGAAAATCTCTCCAAAAGAGGCTGGGAAGGGCCCTCTAGATGCCCTCTCTGTGCTTGTCATGCTGAAACTTCTGTCCACCTCTTTATCCTCTGCCCCTTTGATCTGGAACTTTGGAATCTCATTCTTGGCCAGTTGAATGTGCCCCTTCCTGCTTCCGTTACCTCTTTGTTTACCTCCTGGGTCGATTTGGCTCCCTTCTCTTTTTCCAATTTGAGCCTACTAAAACATTGCTGGATGTGGGTGATGAAAGTAGTCTGCTGGAAACTGTGGCTGGAACGAAACAACAGAATCTTCAGGGATATCGCAGGAACGTCGGTCCAAACTGCTCTCAAAGTTAAAGCGATGGTGGGTGACCTGGTAGCCTCAAAAACGAATGTCACCAATGAAGTAACCCCTAGCAAAGATGAGTATGCCTGGTTCCACGAGCTTGAGCCCTCCCTCCTGGACAGAACCAAGCAAATTTCCAAACACTACTCCCATTGGGAAATTAGGCTGGAGGAACAAGAGTTCATAAAGTGGAGATATTCATTGGAGAAACATATCCTGCAGGTGGATGGGGACTCGAAAGGGAATCCTGGCCCCGCAGGAAGCGGAGGTGTTCTGCTCAACAACTCAGGGAAAATTGTGCTCAGCTTTGCCTGGGGGCTAGGTCAAAACACCAATAATACAGCTGAAATCTTAGCAATCTGGTAGGGGTTGGCTCAGGTTAGAAGGTTATCAATAGCAAAATTGGTTGTCATAGGAGATTCTAGAATTTTTATTCAAGCTCTCAATCAGAGGAAGGCTCCCAAAAACATGGGGCTGGAACACTATTATAGGAAGGTTAATGATCAAATGAAAGAATTCGAAGAGGTGAAGTTCTACCACGTCCTCATGAATCTTAATCAGTTGGCAGACCACGAAGTGAATAGAGGAACCTCCCTGGGCAAGGGAGTCATCAACGTAAATGGAATTGAAAATCATGAACCAATCCCTTAGAGTCTGGGGAGAAGTTTTCATCAGGAGCTCTCCAATCATAAATTGAATACCTTTGAAAATTGCCAGGAAGGAATCCAAAGTGTAGGTGCGAAGGTATGAGGAAGTTGAGAGAGGACATGCACAGGGTCGTGCTAGAATCAGGACAAGCATCCTGACTCTGCTATCTCGGGGAAGAGCACCCAATCAAATTCCTCCAGGGAGACAAACGCCCAGGGAAAGCACATTGAAGAAACAGGTAAGACTCTGATTAAAAGAGAGAGAGGAAGTGTTGAAACAGTGCTGGATCATAGGCTAAAACAACGCTGTAACAGATGCTGAAACACAGTACTGTTACAGTTGCTGAAACATAGTGTTGTTAGAGTTGCTGAAACACAATGTTGTAACAGTGATGTAACAGATACTGAAACAAAGTGTTGTAACAGATGTTGAAACTCAGTGTTGTAACAGATGCTGAAACATAGTACTGTTACAGTTGCTGAAACACAGTGCTGTAACAGTTGTTGAAACATAGTGCTATAACAGTGGCTGAATATCAGTGCTGTAACAGATGCTGAAACACAGTGTTGTTCAAATGTTGAAACACAGTGCTGCAACAGTGCTGTAACAGATGCTGAAACATAGTGCTGTAATAGTGATGTAACAGATGCTGAAACACAGTACTGTAATAGATGCTGAAACACAGTACTAGAACTTCTGCTGAAACAGTGCTGGAACATTTGCTGAAACACCGATGTAACAAAAGCTGAATCAGAGCTGAGACTTATGCTGAAACAGTGCTGAGGCATATGCTGAAACAGTGACCGGAGTTTTGGCATTGAAAATTGACTGGAAGTTTTAGATCTTTTAGAAGGCGTACAGAATCTAGTGCAGTTCACAAGCCTTTAGCTATAGAGGTAGAATGGTTTAGAAAGATAGGCCCGAAGAAACCCGAGGCTATTTTGTAATCGAATTTGTGGCTAGTCCACCCCATTAATACAATCTATAACTGTTTCTATAAAAAAAAAAAAAAAAACTTTTGTCCCTATGGAGATTGTACCTGCTCTAATACCAATTATCTAGATCTCGGGGGTTGAGATCTGGATTGCTTGAATGTCAAGAGAGGAGGAGATTAGAAATGCTAATATTGCATGAAAAAAAGCATGGACAAAAACACGTAAATGAATTATTTGGCAGGTGAGGCTCAAAGAGGAGCCTCACCTCTAAAACATAGTACTAGTAAATCACTCAGAGCTAATTAATCTCATAATGAACAATAAAAACTATGAGAGAAGCCAAAATGAGTAACTTGATATTATGAGAAGGTTTGTTAGGCCTTTATATAGCATTACAAAATGGTCTATTGGATAAAGTTAAAACGAGGTCATTAAATGAGTCTCTATTATTAGGATAATAGATATAACTACCCAACTAACTAAGTAGTGGAAAATAAAACCCGATACAATAATGAGAAGAGATCATTAAATGAGTCTCTATTATTATAAAAATATATCTAACTATCCAACTAACTAAGTAGTGGAAGATAAAACCCAATATAATAATGGAGAGGTGGAACTCTCTTTGACCCACATGGGCAACCTGTTAGCCTAGTTAATTAATGAGGAGGTGGGAATCTCCTTGATCCACATGGACAATCGATTAGTTTATAGTTTTATGACTTTTGTATCCTAATTTAGACCATATACCTGTTAAAATTTGGATCACCACTCCATTACTTCCTTGGCCTTGAGATTAGTCAGGATGCTTCATGAATCAAGATGTCTCAAGCCAAGTATGCTCAAGATGTCATGGAGAGATTCCACATGAAAGACTACAAGTCTTCCCATACTCCCTTCCTATCTAGGGTGAGACTTCAGGATGATGGGGACACTCCACTAGTTGAAAACACTATGTACATAGAGCTTGTGGGGAGTTTGTTGTATCTCTCCCACGCTTGACCAAATCTATCATATGTAGTGGGAGAAATCTCCAAGTACATGCAAGCGCCACATGAGATACACTAGAAGGTTGTAAAACGTATCCTTTGGTACATTCGAGGCACCATGAGTTATGGGATCCACTATGAAACATGTTACAAGTTGGATCTTATAAGATTCAATTATTCTAATTCAGAAGTAGAAAACATTGATCCCAATTCCACATACAAATACACTCTCAGTTTCGGTTCAAGGCCTATCTATTGGTTGAGAAAGAAGAAGTATGTTATTTCTTTATATTCACCTGAGGCTGAGTACAAAGGAGTAGTTAACACTACCATTCAAGCATTGTGGCTAGAGAACTTCCTTACCAGGTTGGGAATCTAGTTCTACATATTGATTGTCATTTTGTGTGACGATGAGAGTACTCTCAAGTTTTGCAGAGACCTAGTGCAACGACAATGAACAAAGCATATCAATATACATATGTACAACATCAGAGATATAGTCCACAAGAGGATCATTAACCTACAGTTTTGTCCTTCCTATGAACAGACTGTTGAAATATTCACCAAGACTTTCATTTAGAAGAATTTTCACTCTCTATGCAATCCTCTTGGAGTGAAGGAAACAATTTCTTAGCAACTTTCTTTTATTTTTTTATGCATTGTACCTTGAGGGGGGTTTTTTCCCATGAGGTTTTATGTCTTTCCTCACTTTATTTTCAACATTCGTTAGTTGCATTGTTCATGGGTACCTAAAATGTCCTTAGTTGTTGGGATGCATTCTTCATTACCCCATAGTAGTGTTCAGGGGGTGTGTTGGATATATTAAAGACACCTAGGGTATTTTTCCTAATTTTCCTATGTTTATTAGTCATTATTGAGGGTATCAAATTATTTAGGAACCTCTTCTACATTCTAGGAGAATATTCTCTTTAGTTTATAGGTATTTAAACTTAGTCAAACTTAGTTAGAATAGTGGAAGTCACTCATGCATGGAAACCTCAGTTTTATCACCAAAAATTGCATGTGTTTCTCTCACTTCAACATGTATGACTCGGTTAACTGAAGACTAGATGACTAGTTAACTAGGACTAGGTGGCAGCTAACTCCAATAATGACTTGTGTGTGTCCATGTCTCTCTAGAACACAGTTATAACCCTAAATTGCACCACACATGCTTACCTAGCATCAAGCCAACTCATATCCCTTATTTGCGAAATCACTGTTGAACAACTCTTTCAAAATCCTCTTTTATAAAGGCCCATGCACCGTAATCCATTACTGCATGCGTGTACATGCTGGCTGACCCAAAATAGCCCACATGGACTGACAAAAGTATGAAAAAAGGAAAGTTTCCAATGGAACAAAAAGCTATGGGTGAGTTAATTGAAACTCCCAGCCATGCATGGCTGAGGGTTCATCCAAATACCTAGCTCCTTCTAGCCTATAAAAGAAGGGGTATGGGTACCATTTGGAAGGAGGAAAAATATAGCAAAGAAAATCTTCCCATTTACGTATTCCCATTGTACCAACCCTTTAGCCTTCCCTTATGCCAACGGAGATTCAAAGCAAAGAAGTTGGAGGATAGAATAAGAGGAGCCCAGGATCAGGCTCAAGGAGCAGTGGTTGGTTTCAAATTTTGTAAGTTGACTCATTCTAAGTAATAAAGAAAGTGTTTTTACCGTCCCAATTCATGAACTGTTTATAGTTTGATCAGTATATGTTTGGATTTCTAACCCGCTAGTATATAAGTAGTATGCATGCATAGTTGTTCTTCGTCTTGAATGCAGGTCAGCTTTGGAATGAGTATTGCGAACAAGTAATCAAGCACAACGGAGGATCAACATCAAACGCCCGTAACAAGGTAGGTTGATATTTCGATGCATTTACTAAGAAAAGGGTATTTAAATCTAGGGATGAAGGTAGAAAGTAATTTGTATTCAGTCATATCTTCATGCAAAGTCTGAACTCTATTTGCTAGTGCATAGGGTGTTTTTCCCCAACAACAGAATTGGTGAACATACTAGGGAGACTCTCTAGGGTTCCTGTAATCTAATTTAGTTTTTGGGTAGTTTAAAGACTACTTTTTCTTTCTTGTATTTTCTTTTTGTTTCTGTAAGGTCTGAGCTAGCAGGGAGTCTAGTTTTCCATACCATATTTCCCTGACTTTTTCTTGACTATGTTTTTCAGGACCCACAGAGGTACACGTGGCCTGCACAAGGTCTGCACACGTGTACCTACACCCGAGCCTCTTACAGCCCGCGTGTGAACGTTAGCTGTAGAGGTAGCAGTAGCGTGTAGAGTTCAGAGAACCTCAGAGGCATTCATCCTCTTCCCTGTCAGAATCACACATTCTCAGGGGGTTTTCTGTAATTCTGTCTGAAGTCTTGTTTGCTAGCAGTCCTATCTCAGATTGTTTTTGTTTTATCATTTTTTCCTTACATTAGTTGTTTTTATGTTAGAAAGAGTGTCCAAGCCTTCAAAGGATCCTGGTTATCAATATTAGTTGTCTCTTCCTAGTTCGATCTATTTGTTTCCATTTTTTCTCAGAGTTTAGATATACACGTGGCCTATACAAGGTCAGCCCATGTGTACACACCCTATGTCTCTATCCAGTGCGCGTTCGCACACGTGATTTTTGAGTGACAATCACGTGCTTGTGCAGGATACTTGTTGTTGAGGGAAAGGCATCCATCCTTTCCCTTGATAATAATTATTCCTCTCAGGTGTTTGAATCTCTGTCTGAGCAGTGAGTAGCTTAGGATTAATCTTACCCTTATCTTGCTTTTTCTCATTTAAAACGTTGTCAGAAAAATAATTATTTTTTTTACGGTTTTTAGACAAGTGTGAGAGTCATTGTTTTTACAATTGCTATTGTGTGATTTTTTAAATCTGATTCTTTACGATCTGCATTTAGGCCATAATTGTTTTTCTTGGTTTTTTCTTGTCGGTATTTTTCCTTTCTTGCTTTACTAGCATTTAAATAAAAAAAAATCTTTCCATTTTCTTGTTTGGTTGAAAAGTGTGTTTTTGCATTATTAAGCCAGGGAAAAGTATTTTATTTCATAAGTTTTTGCAGTTTAGTTAGATCATAAGTATCTCGTAGTCGAGTGAAATTCCTTTGAGTTTTCTGTCCAAAATCCTAGAAAAGTTAAAAAAATATTTCTTTTGAAAAGTTGTTGAAATTTTGCATTCAGTAAAAGTTTTGTTTCCATCATTTTTATTCATTTTTTGCTTTCATCTTTTATACATCATCAGTTTCACCCTCATACCCCTTGACATAATACAAATCCATAAAAGTAATGCTAAATTTAAAATCTACTAGACTTTTATGTTTATAGGGTTCACAAACTAGTTCAGGACTAGGGCCTTGGATTAAGTTGGAGAGGAAACTCTTCGAGGCCATTTTAAATAAAACATTGGAGTATGAGATAGGGAGTGTCTAATTCTAGTGTCATGAAAGTTATCTAGGACCCCCCTCTAACATAGGGGATAAACATGAGTTCGTGTGCGAAAAGGTAGCGGAGATAACCCCTCCAAAGTCGGACCAATCGTAGTGGAGAACACATATAGAGGGCTTGTTTTGGGATTCTGTCGTTTGCATTTGCCACGGGCCTTTGTGGGTCTCGAATCTATTCGACGTCTTCATTTGTCTTCCAGACCATTTTCTCTTGATACCCTTGACAGGTTTCGGGCTCGATATCCTACTCATTGTGGTCTACCCAACTTTCAACTGTACCCACCTGGTGATTGTTTGCGTGCTGGAAACATAGTTGCCAATCTTTGTTAGGGACATACACAGGTGACTGTGGGGGTATATCGTAGTATCTAGGATAGACATTAGACCACGCTTTGCAGAGAATACCCGGAGGGTGCTTCCATGTTCGAGTTGCACTTGCACCAGTAAGTTGCTCTAGTGTTGGTTGTTGTAACTGTTCTTCCAATTAATTTAGTGTCTTCTTGTCTTATCTTCTAGGGACTTTTTTTTTTGTGTGTGTGTGTTAATTTTGACCATTTAGACTACCTTAGAGTGTCTTGGATCTTCTCACACAGTGGAGGATCCCGAGCTCCGCCAGTCATGAAGGCTTCTTGGCCTACCGCCGGTTACACTAGAGCCACCCCTGCCACCATTAAGGTGAAAGCTAGACCAACAAGGGTCTTTTGAACTGACCAGGTTACAAACCATTGTGCTCGAACAACCCATGGAGGAATCGACCATTTTGGACCTTGAAGCAACCACTCTTGGCTCAGTTGAAATCCCAACCATTGATTTCTTGGCACCTTTCATTGTACCAATTCAATTCTACGAGTGCCAGACAGTGTTGCACACAACAATGGAAACAAATGTTGTTACTGCTTCTAGGAATTCTTCAATTCCGACCATGGTTGTCACCATAAGAGATTTGTCATCTCCTAACCTACTGTCGTCGTTCCAAGACACCATGGTCTTGATCACAACTACTTCACACAGTGGTTCGAACCCATCTTTGGCGGTGGCCACAACCCCTTTCACGCCTAGTGCGACAGGCCCTCCGTTCTCATACGGTATGCCTAGTTCGGGTACAAGTCCTGTACTTTCCTACTCCACTTTACAGACTTTGGGTCTAGGGGTAGGGAGCTCTAGCACTCCTCTACAGGGTCACATGGGGGGCACTCTTGTCCCTTTTAACGCCTTTCCATATGGAGGAGGTCATATCCCTCCCTTGTCCAGAATCTTTAAATTATTGTTTTACTTTTTTAATACCATTGCGAACAAAATCCTTAAATCAAAAAGTGATGTTCTGTAGTAGCATGAGTTTTTTTTAATTAAAATTATGATCTAATTAAAATTGTGACCTAAACAACTTCTACCATCGCAGATAAAAACCTAAAAAAAAAACTCATAAATCCTTACTTCAAAAACTATTTACTAATTTATTTGTTGTTTTATAAAAAATAAAGAAATAAAAAAGAAAAATTAATTTGTATTTTTGATTTGTATTTTAATTCTTCTTTTCAGTTTATTTCATTTCACTTATTTTATTATTGTTTTATTTTTTAATTTGTCAATAAGGTTATGTTTTATGTGTGTTTTTTTAATATTTTTATAAGATTTTTTAAAGGTTATTTTCTCTTCTTTTTTTTGTTTATTGTTATGCAATCTTTTTTTTTAAAAGGTGTTAAATTTTTTTAAGGGTGTATTTTTTTGTGGGGACATCCCCAAAACCTAGGAATTGATTCAATTTGGAGGCTTTGGGGAACCCCATGTCACCATGGACATCCCAAAATAAATAAAATAAATAAATAAAATAAACAATAAYTTAWTAAAGTAAAATAAGAAATCAATTTTAAGGTCACGCCATCATAACTAAAATAAATAATAATTTAATTTTAAGGTCACATGAGACACCAAATTAGTATTTGACTCACCAAATTGGTATTTGACTACTAAAATTTATGGAAGTATACACACCCTATCCCTTTGGATTTGAACTTGTAATCTCTTAAAACAAAGCACATATTCTTATCCATTAGTCCCACTCAAACTATACCAAAATACCATATATTTAGACTAAAATACCATTAACCACTCTTATAATGCAATAAAAACACAAAACCACTCCTTCCAGTTGGTAATGTAGGAAGACTAATCCCTAACAGATTTAAACCCCTTGAATCCAAACATCAATAGCCACATATTGACAATATTTATTTCACGGGCATACATAATATACTGACTTTTTCCTTGTTTTCAAACACAGAATGCACCATGCAACAAAAAATGACCATACCTTAAGTGCAGGGCCCTAACATCTTGAATTTGCTCTATGGGTTCCTCATACAGTGCGCAAAGCTCCACTTAACTTTTTCAGTTTTTTGTTCAATGGATTTCGATGAAACTACTTGATTGTAGTCTGTCTCGTATAAATGACCCACATGAAATGAAGATCAAAAACATAATTCCCTCAGTCAGTTGGCTTTCAAATCAAATCTTCAATCTGTTTTGATGCACAACCATGATGTTTAGTGCCACTTGGCGCCCTTAATCTGATCAAGAAGATCATCAATTTTGGTGATAGGTTATCGCTTCTTGAGAATGATTTTGTTTAGGGATATATAATCAATACATAGTCACCATGTTCCATCCTTCTTTTTCACCAACATAATTGGGCTCCCACAAGGTGAGAATCTCAGTTGAATGTGGCCCTTTTGGATGAGCTCATGAATTTGACACTTTATTTCCTCATTCTGAATAAGAGAGTGTTTGTATATGTCAGGGTCTTACCCTAACCCCCTTACTTAGATACTTTATTAATGTATGAGGCCACCTTCCTTGAATAAGACACATTAAATAGTTAATTAATAGTCATTCATTGTAATAAAGAGTCTGTTTTAGTAATAAGACCCAAATTGGTTGGTCACAACTCACTATAAGGGGCCCGTAGGTAGTTAAGATTCTCTATGGATAGTTATTGATAACTATATATTGAGTAGAATGTTATGTATTATTTTTTCAAGAATTTGTATTGTATTTGGAGCATTTCTCTTGGGGGTTGCCCAAATGAAGAGACAAGTGAACATAACTCTCTATTCTTTTCTTTATTTTCTCTTGTGTTCTTGGGTTTTGCACTACATATCATGTGATTTCTCTAAATTTTTGGATTAAGTACACTAAAGGTGGTATCATAATCTTTTTTGGGCACGAAGTGGAAGCATTTCTTGACACAAAGTGGAAGTTTTTTTTCTCTTTTTGCATTTTTTTGGGAAAAGGGGGATGGTAGCATTCAGGTAGATTTATGAAATTTTTTGTTTAGAATTTGGAAAATACCATGTAAGAACTGAAAAGGGGGATGGTAGCATTCAGGTAGATTTATGAAATTTTTTGTTTAGAATTTGGAAAATACCATGTAAGAACTGAATTCCTCACCCAATTTAAAAAAAAAAAAAAAAAAATTGTACAAAATGGACTCCAAGAAGTGGATATATCATCGATTAAAAATGGACTCCTTTACCATCATGGAATCACATGAGACTTAACATGTATATGGAGTGAGTTTTATTTAAAGTGGCATGCTATGTTAAATAGGGTTTAAAACATTCAAAGGCCTAGCCCTCAACCCATATCATATCCCATGAAATATAACCATCACCAAAGTTCACCGGGGGGGGTAACCATATGCCACCATAACCACATAAAAAAACAACCCATCATATTAATATATGATTCAAAACATAACAAAATAACCCAGAGTTAGGGCGGATGGAACCCACAACCTCTGCCAAATTTAGCCAACTTTTTAACCAATGAGCCATTGGTTCCTAATGTTACGGGATACCACTAAACTTAAAATTAAGTTGCCACAACTTTCACGTGGAGGTTTATACTTAGGCCTATATATGAGTGCACATTCCAAGACAGGAACAGATCCCAATGTTGGAACGTAACCCAATGCAAAGATGTATCCCATGGCCAAGTACGGTATGGATTGCATATATTTGCATGCAAGGAGAGAAGCTTAAATTGGTATTGTCTTGATATGCATGCCATCAGGTATATTGTCTAAACATAGGCATGCTTATACTCATTTTCTTGATCTCTCACAAGGAGTATGAATTTGAGGTATACTTTATGATCAAAGGACATTTTTAAAAGTCTTAGTCCATATTTCCATTAATGTACACCATAGTGCATCATTTGGCATGTAAAGAGGGTGAAATAGAGCTAGTTCAAAATTTGGTTGAATTTATACTCATTTTTGTCATAATATTGTAAGGAATTCAATGGTAAATTCCTTTCTTGAGTTTGAGTAGTGAAATTAAAGAGATTCCTTCAAATTGGATTTTGTAAGTCCATATTGTAATGTAATTTGACATTTTGAGATTATGAAGAACAATATCACTATTTGATATTGTGATTTCAAAATGAGAGAATTTTGGTCTGCAAATCTGTATTTCCTAGGTAAAAATTAAAACTGGACCTCTCGAATCAAAACGTGAGTGCCATTGTAGGCAGCTTCTTTTGGTGACCCCAAATGAGAATTTGTTGCACACATGTATCTTTGCAAACAAAAAACCCTCCAATCAGTAAGAAGCAAAATGCACTTTTTTGGGTGGTGTCACCATGACATCCCAAAAATAAATAAAATAAATAAATAAAATAAACACAATCATGAGATCACCTGTGTACTCAGCAATAAATGCACCTTTCTCTATGCATTGCGTTGTTCGAACTCCCCATTCATTATTTGAAGTCCTGAAGATCTCAAGCGCATGCTTCAACCCACGTTGAGAAACCCTGTTTTTGCAAGTTAGAGAGCATCTGCATTTAGGGCCACACTCATACACTACTACCTTAGGTTCAACGAGTGTTCCATTGCCTTCATAAGGAAATTGTCCTCCGTTTCTTCTAGCGCAAAGACAAATCTTAGCATCAGTACATCCTCCAAGACAGCAGCATCCTTCTAGCAATTCTGGTTTAGGTAACCAATCTGGATATTGCACACGAACGAGGTACTTGAAATCATCTAGAGTGTGGACATTGTCTGCAGAACTAACAACGGGTATACGAACATTTTCCCGTAGTTCAGCGATGTCTTCCTTGATTGCATTTGTTTCCTTACGATGCGGACTACCCTTAAACAGGACTATTTGAAAAACTAGAGGAGGCTGATGTTGTTTCCGCCTTAGTTCGAACTTAAACACCTTAAATCCTGCGCATCCCTTTTCGTACGTGTAATTCTCTACATTGTAGAGTCCATCATACCTGTACCCACAAGGCACTTTGTGATATGATCGGATTAATCTAACAGGCTGTTTATTCTCAAAGCTATTTTTTAAGGCAGCATTCTCTTCATTGAGATGCTGATCACGAACCTGTTTCCCAGTCCGCGGATCCTTTCCACCCTGGCCTGCGTATATGATCATATCTCCGTTGTCGACATTGTCTTCGTAACCTCCAGAAAAAACAATGCTGGTAGCCAACGATTCCGCGTGGCCTGTTTCTGCAGGCTTTAGATAATATATACCTGCCCGAGGAGGTCGATGCAAACCAATCATTCTCAGCAGTTGTCGAGACTGGAATACATCCCCAACTTCTACTCCGGGAACAGATCCTACATGATTACTGGGAAGATTTTTCGAATAATTTTTCAACCTAGCTGATGCATCGTCGAACACTTTTATGGTTTTTGGATTGTCCTCTTTCTCCATAGTTTCATGTTCCTTTGCCAGTATCTTGACTAAATCATGGAACTCTGATACCACTAACCTCCTATGCTCGGCCTCGTTGTAGGACACAACATTAACGTCGTTGCAATCGAATTTGGTAATCAATGTTTCCTCTCGCCCATTTCTCCTTGCTCGCTTGCGCCGGGGATCCTGAGCTTGATTTTCTGGCGCCAAACTCGAGCCTGCCTGTTCGACTTCTTGAAATTCAGGGCCCCGTTCATTAGCATTGACGTGAGGGGCGATGTCTCCAAATTTTTTGTTTGGTATTTGATTCGACCGTTCTCTCTGATTCTCTGAATAGGTCATTTTTCTCTTTCTTCCAATCCGCCCAGCCTCATCTCCACATTTGACAAAAGGTAATCGAGTAGGGAATCGTTTGCCAGGCATTCGAATCCAAGTCCCTAGCGGTGCCATGGCCTTGGAAGAATTCCAACTAAATAAAGACAAAGGTTCTACCACGATATCAACTGTCGGACACGCCAAGAATTGTTCAGCACTGCAGAATGTGGAAAGACATACACAAGGGAAAGAAAGGAAGACCGATGCCACAACTTTTTTAATAGACTGCAATAATTCAGAGGCTTCGTAGATGAATTTGACACTGCAAATATAAACCCAACACAAAAGAAAATTGACTTATTCCCATGAGTAGATCAAAATCCATAGAAACCCTATTTATACAAAGAGACTGGGCACAATCCGCAACCAAACCAATCCAAGGCCGACGCCAATGACAATTTACTATAACGCCATATACACCTTATCCATGGTTTACCCATCTTAAATAAAATAAATAATAATTTAATTTTAAGGTTAGGGTTAAACCAGACATCAAATTGGCATATAAGATACTTTATTTATGGAATAAGAGATTTCCTTCACCCAAATAATAATTTAATTTTAAGGTTAGGGTTAAACCAGACACCAAATTGACAAATGAGATCCTTTATTTGTGGAATAAGAGACTTCCTCCATCCATCCACTGCACACAATCCACAACGAATCCAATGGCCAGAGATTGACTAGAACACTATAACACCATACATACCTTATCCATGGCAAACCCATCATACCAATCCAATGACCACATATTGACTAAAACACTATTACACCATACATACCTTATCTATGGCGAACCCATCATAAATAAAATAAATAATAATTTGATTTTAAGGTCAGGCCAAACACCAAATTGGTATTTGACTGCTAAAGTTTAAGGAGGTGTACATACCCTACCCTACCCTACCCTTTTGGATTTGAACTATATTTTTTTCTTAAAAGGAAGCACATATTCTTATCCATTAAGCCCACTCAAACTATACACCATTAACACTATATATCTAGACTAAAATACCATTAACGACTCTCTTATAATCCAATAAAAAAATAAACCACTCCTTCCGGCTTGTTAATACAGGCAAACTAATCCCAAACAGATTTAAAACCCTTAAATCCAAATTTCAATGGCCGCAAATTGACAATATTTATTTCACAGGCATACATAATATACCGACTCTTTCCTTGTTTTCAAACACAGAATGCACCATGCAACAAAAGATGACCATACCTTAAGTGCAGGGCCCTGATAGCTTGAATTTGCTCGGTTGGTTCCTCATATAATGCGCATAGCTCCACTTAACTTGTTCGGTTTTTTGTTCAATGGCCTTGGATGAAACTACTTTATTGTAGTCTGTCTTGTATAAACTACCCACATGAAATGAAGCTCAAAAGTATAATTCCCTCAGTTTGTTGGCATTCAAATAAAATCTTCAATCTATTTTGATGCACAACAACAGGAGAGAAGGTCGACCCTGCACTCAGATTATGCCGAGAAACCGATGCTTATGCAGAGATGTGTATTTAAGGATGCAGAAAATGCAGGATAGTTGGCGTTATGGAACTTGCAATTCTTTGATATGATTTGAACTACAGTACTGTTACTATTGAAATGAAATCATGGGCAACTAAACGTCATCTGAGCGCCAGCTGGTGTAAGACAAGTCGAAGAAAAAGCGTGTGGGAAAGCGTTAGGAGGCCCATTTGAAGCGTATGTGGGTTCATTAGTTTCCATACCTTCCAATGGAATTTTCTTTTTATGGTCATGGGTACTTCTCTATGTAAACCAATCAAACATCACAACATAATCCCAAAGTTTACCATTCACATAAATTCTCGGAAATATATCCATTTGGTTCAATATTCTTATTATTGAAATGAAATCATGCTCCACTAAACATCATGGCAGTGCCACTTGGTGGAGAAACGAGTGCGATGAAGTGCTATGAGTCTCATTTTAACTGTATGTTCATTCATAGCTTTGCATTTTTATTTTTTTCTCTTCTTCTTGAAGGCTCTTAACATGGACGTTATGAGAAATGTTTGATAATGTTTTACTTGTAATATAGTTACTTATAACAAAACTGTGATCTTGTGATTTCAAAATGAGAATTTTGGTTTAAAAAATTTGTATTTTTAGGTAAAAAAACTAAAATCAATCTTTGAATCAAAACGTCGTGTTATCGGTAGTCGTTTTTTTTGGTGATCTCAAAATGAGAATTCTGATTCAAAAATATGTATTTTTTGGTTAAAAAAACAAAAGAAACCTTTGAATCAAAAGGTTGTGCCACAGTGTTGGGTGGGTGGTTAAAATTCTGACTTGTTTAAAATCACAACCTTGAGAATCGATACCATTGTAGACAAAATCCTTAAATCAAAAAGTGATGTTATGTAGTAGCATGAGTTTTTTTTAATTAAAATTATGATCTAATTGAAATCGTGGCCTAAACGACTTCTACCATCACAGAGAAAAACCTAAAAAAAAAACTCATAAATCCTTACTTCAAAAACTAAGGATTTAATTTTATTTTATAAAAAATAAAGAAATAAAAAGAAAAATTAATTTTAATTTTTGATTTGTATTATAATTCTTCGTTTCAATTTATTTCATTTCACTTATTTTATTATTGTTTTTTTTTTTTTAATTTGTTTCTAAGGTTATGTTTATGTGTGTTTTTATATTTTTATAAGATTTTTTAAAGGTATTTTCTTTTTCTTTCTTTTTTTAAAGGTATTTTCTTTTTTCTTTTTCTTTTTTTTTATTGTTATGCAATTTTTTTTAAAAAGGTGTTAAATTTTTTTAATGGTGTATTTTTTTTTTGGGACATCCCCAAAACCTAGGAATTTATTCAATTTGGGGGTTTTGGGGAGCCCATGTCACCCTGGACATCCCAGAATAAATAAAATAAACAATAATTTAATAAAATAAAATAAAATAAAATTTTAAGGTTACGTCATCATAATTAAAATAAATAATAATTTAATTCTAAGGTCATGCTAGACACCAAATTAGTATTTGACTCACCAAATTGGTATTTGACTACTAAATTTATAGAGGTGTACATACCCTACCCCTTTGGATTTGAACCTGTAATCTCTTAAAATGAAGCACATATTCTTATCCATTAGTCCCACTCAAACTATACCAAAATACCATATATTTAGACTAAAATACCATTAACCACTCTTATAATCCAATAAAAACACAAAACCACTCCTTTCAGTTGGTAATGCAGGAAGACTAATCCCTAACAGATTTAAACCCCTTATCCAAACTTCAATGGCCGCATATTGACAATATTTATTTCACGAGCATACATAATATACTGACTCTTTCCTTGTTTTCAAACACAAAATGCACCATGCAACAAAAAATGACCATACCTTAAGTGCAAGGCCCTGACAGCTTGAATTTTCTCGGTGGGTTCCTCATACAATGCGTAGAGCTCCACTTAACTTGTTCCGTTTTTTGTTCAATGGCTTTCGATGAAACTACTTGATTGCAGTCTATCTCGTATAAATGACCCACATGAAATGAAGCTCAAAAGCATAATTCCCTCAGTCTGTTTGGCATTCAAATCAAATCTTCAATCTATTTTGATATACAACCATGATGTTTAGTGCCACTTGGCACCCTTAATCTGATCAAGAAGATCATCAATTTTGGTGATAGGTTATCGCTTCTTGAAAATGATTTAGTTTAGGGATATATAATAAATACATAGTCACCATGTTCCATCCTTCTTTTTCACCAACACAATTGGGCTCCCACAAGGTGAGAATCTCAGTTGAATGTGGCCCTTTTGGATGAGCTCATGAATTTGACACTTTATTTCCTCATTCTCCATAAGGGAGTGTCTTTATATGTCAGGGTCCTACCCTAACCCCCTTACTTACATACTTTATTAATGCATGAGGCCACCTTCCTTGAATAAGGCACATTAAATAGTTAATTAATAGTCATTCATTGTAATAAAGGGTATGTTTTAGTAATAAGACCCAAATTGGTTGGTCGCAACTCACTATAAGGGGCCCATAGGTAGTTAAGATTCTCTATGGATAGTTATGGATAACTATATACTGAGTAGAATGTTATGTATCATTTTTTCAAGAATTGTTATTGTATTTGGAGCATTGCTCTTGGGGGTTGCCCAAATGAAGAGACAAGTGAACATAACTCTCTATTTTTTTCTTTATTTTCTCTTGTGTTCTTGGGTTTTGCACTACATCTCATGTGATTTCTCTAAATTTTTGGATTAAGTACACTAAAAGTGGTATCATAATCGCTTTTTGGCATGAAGTGGAAGAATTTCTGGAGACAATGTGGAAGATTTTTTTCATTTTTTGCATTTTTTTTGGAAAAGGGGGATGGTAACATTCAGGTAGATTTATGAAAATTTATGTGTAGAATTTGGATAATACCGTGCAAGAACTGAATTCCCTTTGAAAAATACCCAATTCAAAAAAAAAAAAAATATACAAAATGGACTCCAAGAAGTGGATATATCATCAATTAAAAATTTGTAGTTTTTAGGTTTTTTTCCATTGAAAACCATGAATTTCACAGATTGGATATCTTTTGACATAGTGCATATATTTCAGTCAAACTAGAGCCATTATATCCAAAAAAATTGCAACATTTCAAAATTGGGGTCATAATAGCCAATCAGATAAGTATAACTAAAGTTGTGATCGCTTTACATTTTCAACCTCAAGCCCTATCTTGCACAAGTTATTTTTGGTGATTCTAAGAGCTTTTTCTCGTACTAACAAGATCATAATTTTTAATTTTTTTTTAGACGTGTTCCAACATCTTTAAATAACATATTGATCTGTCATTCGATGGGTAAAATTTTTGTTGGGGATGAATACTCACAATAGATACAAATGGTTTCACCTTGCATTGTTGGAAACACTTATTATCCCTTTTAGTACCCCTTCGAGTAGTACCAAATCAAACAAAATATATATATATATATATATATATATATATATATATATATATATATAATATCACTTCCATTTACCCTCTGGTATATAGGAAATCCCCTAACTATACTTGAAATCATCCTTAGATAAGATAATAACCCATCTTGTTTCTATAGTACATTGAGAACAATACTCGAGGATGAGATGGGAATAAGATGGTTATCTATGGATAAAGGTCATTCATGAGCTATTGGAGGTGGGGGTCATTCATTGTAGTACAATCCCTTACTTATCACTAAAAGTCATGGTATTAAAGGAGGAAGGAACTTGGCACACATGTCATGATTTTTGAGCTCTCACTAGTTCACAATCTAGGAAAAGTTCCCTATCCTTATTGTTGATGACATCCTTGATGAACTTCATGGATCAAATTTTTTCACTCAGCTTGATCTATGTTAAGGATACCACCAAATCATGATGAAAGAGGCAACCATCCCAAATATGTCCTTTAGAACACATGAAGTTCATTATGAGTTTCTAGTGATTCCTTTCGAACTTTGTAATGATCCATACATGTTCCAAAGTCTCAGGAATAATATTTTCAAAATATGGGAATCAAACATAGTGCATGTTGAAAAGTCCTTCTGACTTTCGAGATATAACCAATTATTTGTGAAGCACTCCAAATTTTCTTTTGGGGCTCACAAGGTTGAATATTTGAGTCACATTGTAATTCAGGAGGGTGCATAAGTTCATTCCAATAAAGTGGCACCTATCCAATATTTTCCTCATCCCAAAACACTGAATATCTTGAGGGGTTTCTTATGAATTACAAGATACTACAAGAAATTTGTGAAAAATTATGTCAAAATTGCAGCTCCCCTAACTTCACTCCTTAAAAAGAATTCCTTTGTTTGGAGTGAGGTAGCATCATAGGCCTTACCTGCTTCAAATAATTCCATGTGTACTATTGTAGTATTAGCGATACCTAGATTTAATAATACTTTTGTATTAGAATGTGATGATTCAAGGAGAGGTAATGGAGCAGTATTAATGCAAGAAGGACACTAATTGACATTTACTAGTAAAACCTTGTGTGATTATTGGCACCCAAAGTTTTGGGTTAATATTGCATGTGTGCACAAACAAATTTTTGTGTGCTCATTCCAAGTTTTGTGCACACCCAAGAAGCTCTTTAAGGGGCATGCGACAGACCAAGTTTTGAGATCACGCGCCAGGTTCGATATCTACCAAGTGTGTGACATTTTGATTTTTGATGTGCACTAGAAATCATGAAGACACACTCCACAATTAAGAAAGGAATCATCGAGAAATCTTCTTGATTGATTACTGCCAACGACATAAGGGAACATGGAGCTAAAAATAGATGAGATGGTAAGGAAGTTAATATTTCCCCTATTCTATAAAGGATACAAGGAATGCAGGAAGGAATCAAAAGCGTGTGAGGTTGTTAGTTAGTAGAGAAATTGTAGCATAATTTAAAGAGATAGAGCTCTCGAGCATATAAAACTATTAAAGGAATCTCATAGAGGATTCATTGAGTTTTTTTTTTTTTTGTCGAGCTCACTTTGATACTTTTTAGTGTTGTAATGTTGTAAAGATTCTGAATATAAGTTTGAGTTTGTCATATGTGTAAGTCCTAAAAATATGTGAATGGCACAGTATGTTGTAATTTTGGGGAATTATCTAAAGAGGACATGAGACTTTGTTTCTATTGAATATGGTTTTATTAATGTATGATTTTGTTCTATGGAATGAAATGAGTAATAAATCTACTACAATTATGATCTATCATGTGTCACTCATTTGTTAGTTTGATACGTGTTTGTATTGTTTTACATATTGATAATAGTAAGGTTTTTTTCATGGAGTTGTTACAAATTATTTTGGTCACCCTAATTATGATTTCACAAACATGTGTTCAGGCTCCCAACATGACTTTTTTCCTGAGAAAAACAACTTCTTTCCTCCTCTACAATACTGCTTTTTAGAAAGCGTCCGCAGGCTACATATATTACACAGTGTGTAAATCTATGATTTTCGTAGGGTGTTCTATAGCTAGCACGCGAGATTTACGCAGGCTGCTATATAGGTAGGGTGCAACGACATTCCAAAGCTAAAGGATGAAAGAGGTTTCATGAAGTTTCTAGAGGGGGAATCTTCTAGAATGTGAGGTGGCATCTGTATGGTTGTGATCCTACTGGTTTCTCTGATTTGGTGGGATCATCCTCATCCCTTTAACCACTTCACCTTTTCCTATATAATCATGAGCTTCTCACGGAAAAGGTTAAGAAAGATTAAGCATACAATTTATGAAAGAATAGGCTGAAGACTGTGTGAAGAATCCTATTCCTGGTGATGCTTGAGACATCCATTTGTCTATCAATATTTTGTGGATTATCTTCACAATAATTTCAAAGCAAGTGTATGTGTGTGTTGGAACGAAGGACCACTAAAAGGGAACTTGGGAGATCAAGACAATTCGGTTGTATCTTCTACTTTTCATTAATATAATACGGTTGCATGTCTCTTTCCCATAAAATGATTAGTATTTTATTACATGATTCCTTGATCACATGTTTAGGTTGTCATTGAATTCTACTATTGTTTCTTTAACGTTGGTTGGTTTGTGTTATCACAGATCTGATTCCACAAGAGCACTGGAGTGAAGCAGGGACACCAAAGATATACGGAAGTGATTCATAAGGTATGTTATCTATTCCTCCTTTGGTAGTAAACTCAATGATCACAACTTAGGAAAAGCATCTTGTTTCGTCTCATTTTGTTCTAGATCCAGGTGGATCTAGGGGGATTAGTTCATGTCCAAATCTACCGATTTACCCAATAACATGAGTGTGTGAATGCTATCCTCGATGGATCCTTGTGTAATTAGTCCTTCCTCCCCATCATAAGACTAGATGGTCTATGTGATCCTCATTGCATCTCGGGTGAGATCTTCTTTACCCTTGGTCGAATATTGATATGCCAATGCTTTGTGGATTTCATTGGTCAACTATGCATGAACCCTAGGTATAAACTCTCCAACATTAATAAGGACACATGAAATCTTGAAATGACCCAACAATAAACATAATTTGGGAAAACCCACATATGTGAAGGAAATTATGTCTATACTTCATGCAGTAGAGACTTGGTGCCCATACCTCATAGGGAGGCATTTTCAAATCAAGACTAACAATCATAGTCTAAAGTAATTTCTTGAAAAATGATTATCTTCGCCAGATAAAAACAAATGGTTCATCAAGATGTTAGGGTATGACATAGTGAATATATTTCAGTCAAGCTAGAGCCATTATATCCAAAAAAATTGCAACATTTAAAAATTGGGGTCATAATAACCAATCATATAAGTATAACTAAAGTTGTGATCATTTTACATTTGCAACCTCAAGCCCTACTTTGCACAAGTTATTTTCAGTGATTCTAAGATCTTTTTCTCATGTTAACAAGATCATAATTTTTCATTTTTTTTAGAGACGTGTTCCAACATCTTTAAATAACATATTGATCTGTCATTCGATGGGTAAAATTTTTGTTGGGGAAGAATACTCACAATAGCTACAAATGGTTTCACCTTTCATTGTTGGAAACCCTTATTCTCCCTATTAGTACCCCTTCAAGTAGTACCAAATCCAACAACATATATATAGTATCACTTCCATTTACCCTCTGGTATATAGGAAATCCCCTATCTATACCTGAAACCATCCTTAGATAAGCTAATAACCCATCTTGTTTCTATAGTACTTTGAGAACAATACTCGAGGATGAGATGGGAATAAGATGGTTATCTATGGATAAATGTCATTCATGAGCTATTGGAGGTGGGGGTCATTCGTTGTAGTAATATCCCTTATTAATCACTAAAATTCATGGTATTAAAGGAGGAAGGAACTTGGCACACATGTCATGATTTTTGAGCTCTCAATAAGTTCACAATCTAGGAAAAGTTCCCTATCCTTTTTGTTGATGAACTTCATGGATCAAATTTTTTCACTCGACTTGATCTATGTTAAGGATACCACCAAATCATGATGAAAGAGGAAACCATCCCAAATATGTCTTTTAGAACACATGAAGGTCATTATGAGTTTCTAGTGATTCCCTTCGACCTTTGTAATGATCCATACATGTTCCAAAGTCTTAGGAATAATATTTTCAAAACATGGGAATCAAACATAGTGCATGTTGAAAAGTCCTTCTGACTTTTGAGAGATAACCAATTATTTGTGAAGCACTCCAAATTTTCTTTTGGGGATCACGAGTTTGAATATTTAAGTCACATTGTAATTCAGGAGGGTGTATAAGTTCATTCCAATAAAGTGGCACCTATGCAATATTTTCCTCGTCCTAAAACATTGAATATCTTGAGGGGTTTCTTATGAATTACAAGATACTACAAGAAATTTGTGAAAAATTATGGCAAAATTGCAGCTCCCCTAACTTCACTCCTTAAAAAGAATTCCTTTATTTGAAGTGAGGTAGCATCATAGGCCTTATCTGCTTCAAACAATTCCATGCGTACTAGTCTAGTATTAGTGATACCTAGATTTAATAATACTTTTGTATTGGAATGTGACGATTCAAGGAGAGGTAATGGAGCAATATTATTGCAAGAAGGACACTAATTGGCATTTACTAGTAAAACCTTGTGTGATTATTGACACCCAACGTTTTGGGTTAATATTGCATGTGTGCACAAACAAAGTTTTGTGTGGTCATTCCAAGTTTTGTGCACACCCAAGAAGCTCTGTAAGGGGCATGCAACAGACCAAGTTTTGAGATCACACGATAGGTTCGAGATCTACCAAGTGTGTGACATTTAGAGGTTTTATGTGCACTATAAATCATGAAGACACACTCCAGAATAAAGAAAGGAATCATCAATAAATCTTCTCGATTGATTACTGCCAACGACACAAGGGAACATGGAGCTAAAAATAGATGAGATGGTAAGGAAGTTAATATTTCCCCTATTCTATAAAGGATACATGGAATGCAGGAAGGAATTAAAAGCGTGTGAGGTTGTTAGTTTCTAGATAAAGTGGAGCATAATTTAAAGAGATAGAGCTCTTGAGCATATAAAACTATTAAATAAATAATCGACATCGGAGATGGAGTTAGAAACTCTCATATAGGATTCATTGAGTTATTTTTTGTTGTGTCGAGCTCACATTGATAATTTTTAGTGTTGTAATGTTGTAAAGATTCTGAATATAAGTTTAAGTTTGTCATATGTGTAAGTCCGAAAAAGATGTGAATGGCGAAATATGTTGTAATTCTGGGGAATTATCTAAAGAGAACATGAGAATCTATTTCTATTGAATATGGTTTTCTTAATGTATGATTTTGTTACATGGAATGAAATGAGTAACAAATCTACTACAATTATGATCTATCATGTGTCACTCATTTGTTACTTTGATATGTGTTTGTATTGTTTTACATATTATTAATAGTAAGGTGTTTTTCATGGAGTGTGTGAATGATATCCTCGATGGATCTCTTTGTAATTAGTCCTTCCTCCCCGTCACAAGACTAGATGGTCGGTGTGATCTTCATTGCATCTCAGGTGAGACCTTCTTTAGCCTTGGTTGAGGATTGATATGCCAATGCTTTGTGGATTTCATTGGTCAACTATGGATGAACCCTCAGTATAAAATTCCCAAGATTAATAAGGACACGTGAAAACGTGAAATGAGCCAACAATGAACATAATTTGGGAGAACCCACATATGAGAAGGAAATTATGTCTATCCTTCATGCAGTAGAGACTTGGTTCCCATACCTCATAGGGAGGCATTTTCAAATCAAGAATGACAATCATAGTCTAAAGTACTTGCTTGAAAAATGATTATCTCCACCAGAGAAACACAAATGGTTCATCAAGATGTTAGGGTATGATTTTTAGATAATATATAAGAAGGGTAAAGAGGATGTTGTGGTTGATGCTTTATCTAGATAATTCCAGGAGGATGGGTCGCTCTTTGCCTTATCATTACCAATTTGGTGATGGATCAAGGAGGCTCGTAAGGAATTGATACAAAATTATAGTTTATGGAAACTCTTCTTAAGGATTCAAATAGATCCAAACCCACCTAAAAGTTATACATGAAAACAAGATACATTGTATTATAAAGGGCACATTGTTTTGGAAAAAGATTCGTTCCTAAAACAACAAGTCTTATAAGATCTACATTTATTACTAATATTTGGTGACCCTGGCTTTCATAAAACCTATGAAAGGACTAAGCATTCATTCTTATATTATGTAATGAAAACCAATACCCAAGATTTCATATCATCCCTTGACACTTTCGAAAGAAACAAGGGAGAGACATTGAATATATGACGTACATTGCAACCATTACCAATCCTAACATATATTTGGATATAAATTCCAATGGACCTTATTGTGGGACTCCTGAAAGAAGGAAACAAACCACTCATGATGGTATTTGTGACCATGTGTCAAAAGATTCTCATGTTTGTGTCCTAGATCATCCTTTCACTCCTTCCTTAGTGGCCCATGCCTTCATAGATAAGATATTTAAGATACATGGTATGACCACTTCCATTATCTCTATGTGGGACCCCACATTAACCAAAACATTTTGGCAGGAACTATTTAAACTTCAAGGTACATAGTCGAATATGATCACTTCATATCATCCTCAATCTGATGGTCAAATAGGAGTGGTCAACAAGTGTCTAGAAACCTATTTGAGATGTTTTGATTATGAAAATAAACACCAATCAAGACAATGAATTCCCCTTGTTGAATGGTAGTACAACACCACTTATCATGGAGCTACCAAAATCACACCATATGAAGCTCTTTATGGCCCAAAACCCTTATAAATTGCATCCTATGGACTAGGCAGCTCTAAGGTTCATGTAATAGATAGAATTCTTCACACCAATGAATACATCATATGTATCCTCAAGGACAACTTGTTTATGGTGAAAAATGGAATGAAACAACAAGTTGATCAATATAGATTTGAAAATTCTTTTAATGAAGGGGATCAAGTGTTTCTTCTACTATAACTTTATGAATATACATTAGTCAGATAAAGTTCTCAAGTAGCTAGGTCCAAATTTCTGTGGTCCCTATCAGATCATACAATGCATTGGTAAGGTCACCTACAAGCTAGCTCTCCCAACCCACTCCAAGATTCATCCAATATTTTATTTGTCATGCTTGAGGAAAGTTTTGGGATCAAATTCTAAATTTCACACCTACCTACCAACACTTGATGAAGAAGGTTCCATTTGGCTCCAACTAAAATAAATATTGGATACCAAAGAGTGCAATTTGTGCCAACACAAGATAAATTAAGTATTGATCCAATAGAAAGATATGCAACCAAAATATTATGCATGGTAACCTTTCAGTGACAATTTCCTCTCCTTAATCATAGAGGTCAATTCTAATTTTGAAGGGGGGGGGGGGGNACCTCAAAAACTGTATGAAAAAAAAATGTTTGCATAAATATCCTTGAATAGTTCGAGATTCAAGCAAGTAAGCTTTATGTTATAAAGCTTGAGTCTAAAAGTTTGCAAGAGTCCTTACTGTCATCGACTATCATTACCATTCAAATTAAAGTTTTCTGATCGATGATAAGTGTTTACTCCTCATTTCAATGTTTATTTCAATTCCTCTAATTATAATTACTTTTCTATCTGTTTGTACCTATAACCATTACCACAGTCTTAACAACACAAATGAATTTGGGACTTTATGGCCAAATCCTTACGTGTTAGACCCTAAAAATAACCCATTACCCTATGCTTACAATACAAACAACTTTGGGGGTTGATGGCCTAGGCCTCATGCGTTAGTCCATACACATAATCACATGATGAAAATGGCCAAACGGACTTAGGTAAAAGTAGAGTATTAGTCTATACTCCTCTACGAAAAGTTTAAATATAAAGAGACCCCTATTGTTTTTTTTTTTTAACTATCTGGATATAGGATAGTGGTTAAGTAAGGCCTTCATGTTAAACTCAGAGTACAAATATTTTATAATCCTCCGATCATATTCAAATTCACCTGCACCATTGGATTTCAAGTACTGGGTCTCGCGCTTATTCCATATGCCCACTGACTGTGACCACATGCCTAATCAAAATGCCTTTCACATTTCAGCATTTTGGCAAGTCGTAATACCTAAAATGGAGCCGGATCAACGGTTCACAAAACTCCATAATCTGATCCCTTTTTTTCTTAATCGAACGGCTCACGGGATTTCGACGTTTTTCCCTTCGAGTTGTCATGACTCCAACATTATAAAATTCGTGATCAAAAAATCTCTGAAGTGATCGGTAGGTTCACATAACCCACTGAGATGGATGGTTGACGAGATTTCAGAGTTTTACCTTTCGGGTTTTCGAGACTCACAATAGTCCCTTTCGACATTTTGGAGTTCGAGACTTCATGATGGTGGAGTTTCTTCTTTCTATGTAAAACCCAAAAATAGAAAGTTTCGATGTGACGTAAACCTGTTGACATCACACGTGGATTGACACGTGTCGAATAACTGCCATTTGTCACTCTGATTCATGACTTACATGTGCCTAAAATGTTGAATTAGCTTGACACTTGTCATTGCCTGATTGTGCCATGTGTCCTTAGCTGACATGGTTTGTTGATGTGTTTGTTTCGAGATTTCGAGGTTCACTACGTCAAAGGTTAAAGTTCCTTTGATATTTGATTTCCCGGTCTGTAAAACTCCAAAATGGAGTCTTTGACATGCTCTGATCTTTCACATTTCACGATTTCATCATTCTTGTCGTGAGTGTCCTTGACACCTCCAACTCCCGGTATACGAAACTCCGAAATGGCGATTAAGTCGTGGTTTCTCATTTTGCGATTTTATAATTCTTGTCGTGAGTGTACTTAACATCTCCAACTCCTAGTATCCAAAACTCCGAAATGGCGATTAAGTCGTGATTTCGCATTTCATGATTTTATCATTCTTGTTGTGAGTGTCCTTGACACCTCCAACTCCTGGTATCCGAAACTCTGAAATGGAGATTAAGTCATGGTTTAGGTACCGTTGATTAAGGGTAACTCATTTTGTGATGGCAAATTCTATTGTTGGAAGTAAAACACTATATGGGATGTTCATTTGTTTCAATTTCGAATGAGATATGTAATACTATTTTCAAAAGAATTATAGGGTTTCCCTTTCGCCTACTTGTAATGGCATACTGGTTATTTTATTGGTTTAATATACTAGCGCCATATTGGCTACTTCCTCGAAAGGATTTTGAAAAAGAAAAAAATACTCGGCTATTGCCGGCTATATGTGTATTTTGTTTATAGTTGACTCCAAATCGCATGATGGTATATGAATTCAGTTTTCAGTTACTATACTTTTGTTAAAGACTTTCCTTTTGAACTTTTAGGTGATTGTGTTGTTATTTACACAGTTAGGAATTTACTCAGGGGTATGTTTTAAGTTTCGAGATGTCCCTTCTTCCTTGGGCCTTCGCGCCTCTTGTGATTAGTTCTGGTAATTAAACTGTGTTAATTCGATTCACTCCAATAATTTTCCATCATTTTAACCTATAACTTTTCATTAAACACAGGTTGATATAAATATGTGTAAATGTTTTAGATGGTCTATAATAATTCTTGGTATTCGCAAGGTCACTTCCATACTTTAAATATACATATATGTATCTTAGACACTTGCGATTAGGGCTATCTCAAAAAAAAAATCATGACTGCTCAACTGGTACATGGAAGAAATCTTAGTTAATTACTCTGTTGCGGTGTGTGCCTTTATATATCAGAAATGTCTACACACACACACACACACACACACACACACACACTATGCAGTTTTCCATTTACATTCAATATGTAGGTAAACTCAAATATGCATCACAATTTACTTGTGGGGTTTTCAACTACGATGCTTTATCTTATTACAGTAGTAATCCAAACCACAACACAAATCTTCTTTAAGAATTGACTAGTCATATCCTTCCATCTAGTATACTTTCAGGAACTAGTATTCATAACAGTAATGAGATGCAACAAAGATAATTCATTCTGAACTAGTAGAGAGACATTCTAGCAATTCCTAAGTTTGCAATAGGATGCATTCGATATTTCATCCTTAATATTATTTCTAACAGATACATTCTATCAAGTATGTAACCATTTAACATTCAATCAGAGAAGGGACAAAACTAACACATCTGAAATAATACACTAAAAGACAAAGGGAACAGTCGTGTTCCTCCCAACCATAAAATAGGGCAGCCAAACTACTTGCCCAATTCACCCCCTAGCCTGACCATGAATCCATGAGGGCAAACTTGGAAAAGCTTCTTTTCATATATGTCCTATAGCTCCAAAATTTTTTGCCTTGCCTCACACTCAAGCAATGTTCATAACAACAAGTAAATCAAAAGTCTCCTTTCCCAGCATACTCAGCAACGTCCTTCCTTCTCTCATATGCTATTTATCATTTGCCTAGGTTTTTTCCCTCCCATGGGAATTTTCGCAGCTTTCTAAATCCCTAATTTTCAGGGGCTTCCAATGGCCAAATCACTGATTTTCCACTTGTAATAATAAGCCTAGAGGTAGTTCCAACATGTTTCCCACTCATGGAGTCATGGTCAGCTAAATTTAACATGGTTGTTCCATTTGTCCTCCTGCAATAAATATAAAATATTTTGTTTCCATACAAGTGTCATAGTCAAATAGTTAGCTGGGCCAAATCGGGTCTCTGCCCAACAGTCAAAATAATTAATTACAATTACCAAATTCAAAATTCAAAATTTCCATAAATGGAAAAAAAATTCCAAATTCAAATATACTAAAAATGGAATAAATTTTCAGCAATTTTAAATTTCAAAAATATTTTATTTTTGGGGATGTCACATCCTTTCCCCCTTCAGTAAAAAATTGTCCTCAGTGTTCGTTCCTTTCTTGGAACAGGATTGGATTAGATTTTCGCAAATCTCCCTTCAACTCCCAAGTGGCCTCCTCAGGACTAAAGTGCTTCCATTGCACCTCTACCTGAGCAACGACCTTGTTTCAAATTGCTATTTCTCTCTGGTCTAGACTGCGCAGGGGTTCCACCTGGAACTTGCCTTCGGGTTCCAACTGCACCAAGTTCCAATCAATCCTATGAGTAGGGTCATGAATATACTTTTTCAGCAACGAAAC